>QEPC01011882.1:2133778-2146940 GCA_003113815.1 Sphenodon punctatus
GCAGCCACAGCCGGCGTTGAGGCCGCCGGACCGCCCGCCGCTGCCGCCGCCGGAGCTCCGCAAGGTAAGCGCACTGAACTTTAGTAGGGGTGATCCCTGGGGGGTTGGGGGGGATCGGGTCATACTTACCGGCGACTGCGGGGACGCCGCGGCCGCTGGTGATGGGGGGTGGGCTCGCCTCTCACTCTTTTTTTAAACAAAAATCCAGGCTGGGTAGGGTGGGTGGTGGGTGTCCCCCCTTCCACCCGCGCAGCCTGGGAGGGGGAGGGGGAGGGAATTAATTTATTTCATTGATTTCAATGGGGACACATTGAAATCAATGAAATAAATCCGGTACCGGTATACCAGATTTAATCCGGGAATCTGGTTTTCAGAGAACCGGTGACCGGTAAATCCAGTAGCCGTTAATGGGCCCGGGGTCCCACCTCTAGTGCCTATCCTCTGCTCGGAGCATGGCGGAGCAGACATTTGGCCAGCTCAAAATGCCTTGGCACCTACTCATGAACAGGAGCCAGTTTGATCTCGAGCATACTCCCATCCTTGTCCTGGAGGCCTGCATTCTACTCAATATCTGCAAGACCGGCGGAGCTTCCCTTGACAACCCCCTACCAGTGCAGCGAGCGGGTCCCATGCCCCTGTACCAACATGTCCAGGGTGGGGCATTCTGGTGCATATCAGAGGAGAATAGGGATACTCTCTGTAGGCGCATAGTTGCCCAGATGGCAGGCAACTAACCCTGGCATATGACTCCCCTCCCTTCCAAGCCCTGTGTAAGCCAACCTAGTAAAGACAGATATGGAAAAACTACATACTCCATGTGTATTCTTGGTTAGGTACTAGGAGTTCCTGGGTGAGTGATCCTGCGAGGGAGGGTCATGTCAGTGGCCAGGAGTTGCTGCAGTAAGCTGCCCTACTGGTGATTGACTCTGTATTGGGAGCTGGTGGAGATTGGAGGGATAGGTGGCTGGGGCACATAGAGACTCTTTTTTCCTTCCCTGCTATTTGGACACCTGGGGGTGGTTGCCCTGATCGAGTGATTGGAGCCTGCTGCTTGGATCGGGAGCTCAAAAGGAAGCCTGCGTGTGGCATGCGTGCCTAAGGGCTGTGCATGCCAGGGCGCGTCCTTGTGCGTGCAGCCTTAGGCACTGGCTGTGTGCAGTCGGCACTGGAGTTTGTCCCCCGAGATCTAGACTGGAATTAGTTACACCGCAACCCATTGAGGCATGTCGGCACACCAGAAAAGACAGGCAAGGGAAGGGGTTGTTGACACACACACACCCCAATTAAGCAAAGGAAATTAGAGACCTATTTCCCTGAGATAAATACCTCTGTGGCCCCTTCCAGTGATTCTCTTTCTACCTTGACTCCTCAGGTGACCACTGATCCTTCCTGTCCTCGGCTGATACGAGGTCGAGGCTCTTCTCGTACTGACTACAACCATTCAGTGGGCCCTTGCCCCCCTGAGCCTCCCTCAGCTTTGGGAGCTACCACAGATAATTGCCGCAGCCAATTTGAAGCTTTAGAGGGGAAAAGTACATTGAACCTTATGGCAGCTTAAACTTGAATGATACATCAAACACTGCTACTCATTTTTGCTCAACTTAAGATAATTTCTGGGGACATTTGTAAAATTACATACCCCTAAGGGGGCAGTTCCCCCACAGGGAATGGATATAGCCCCAGGGACATCTCACCCCGCTGGCTCTGTTACTGGCCTTTTGGTAACTGCTGGTGGTGGAGAGGTTGGTACGATCCCTGGGGGATCAGTTTACTCTGCCTCAACTTTGGTCTATCCCTTTATTTGGTGTAAGGAGACCATTACATTTACTATTTTCCCCTTACCTAATGGGTCCTTTCCTTTGTGGGATACTACTACCCAGATGGCTGGGCATTTGACCTTTCTGGTTAACCAGCTGTTTAGGCCAAGCGATATCTCTTCATTAAGAATTATTGAGAAGGGCCCTATTAGATCTTGCTCTGTGATATATTTTCGGAAGGTGGCTATGACTATGTCTATCTGGAGACAGGTGAGCTTATTCGCCTCATATGGGATTCAACTAGCCAAATTTTTTATCAAACCCCTGAGGGATATCCTCAGGGGAATGCTAGGGGAGGCCCTTCTAGGAGTCCTCCAGGAGCCCTCCCGACTGGGGCAGCACTCTGGGTTAAAAAAAACCCACCTGCCTTTTACCTGGGCTGTGGGTGGTGGTGGCGGCGGCAGCAGCAGCGCGGCATGGGTCTGGCTTCAGCGCTGGCTTAACTTCAGCACTTCACTAGGCCTTCCGGGGAAATCCAGAAGTTCCCCGGAAGGCCTAGTGAAGCGCTGAAGTGAACCAGCGGTGAAGCCACCGCCGGACCTGCGCCACGCTGCTGACACCCCCGCCACCGGCAGCCCAGGTAAAAGGCGGATGGGGTGTGTGTTAACCCAGAGTGCTGCCCCAGTCAGGAGAGCTCCCGGAGGAGAGCTGCCTTTACCTTCAACAATAGCCCCCATGGCTACCGCTGGGCAGCCGGTGGTGCGGTGGTGGCCCGGACTCACCCACAGGTCCGGTTTAAAAAAATAAATATCCAGGCTTGGCAGGGTGGGTGGGTGGTGTCCCCCCTTCCACCTTCTCAGCCTGGGATGGAGAGGGAAAGGGAAAATGTGCTTTGTTCTTGGGGTTGTTTTTTTTACATTGTGGCCATTGATTTCAATGGCCACAATGTAAAAAAAATCCAGTAACAATTTGGCACCGGTACGGGGAATTCTCGGATCTATCCGATATCCCTGATACTGCCAAATACCGGCAGTATCGGATATTGGGAGATCCAAATTTTCCACCCCTAGTGATCACTTCCCATTCTGGATGGGCCTAGCGAAAGGAGATTTTATTGCCTCGGAGGGGACGCGGGTCTTTGTCCCCCCCTTAGTCAATTGTAAAGTTAGGTGGGACTCCGAGCTGGAAGGTAAGGTCAAGCACATGTTGTCTTCCTTTGAGGGCACCAGCTGGCTGATGGGGCTTGAAGAAGCGCAGAATGTTGATGAGCTTCTGTTTGGTTATAAGGTGATTTTGGGCGAATTGGCCCTTTTGCTTTACGCAGCTAAACCAGCAAGGGAGTTGGATTCTAGCTCCCCTTCGAATCCCTGGTTTGATAGGGAATGCCGTAGGGCTAAGAAGGTGCTTCAAGCTGCATATAAGCGTTTTATAAAGGGTGGCACTCCATCTACTCTGATAGTATTTCAGCAATTGCAGTTTGAGACAAGGAACTCCTCCTCCAAAAGAAGAGGCAGTATCAGCTCCTGCAGTGGGAAAAGATTAATTTGGCTGCCAGAGCTAGGGACTCGGCACATTTTTGGAAACTTGCTAGGGGCTACGGGAAGGCTCAGGGTGGGATTATGAACAGAGTCTCTGAGGTGGAATGGGTAAACTATTTCATCACATTGTATTCCTCTGACCCAGGGCCCCCCTTTCCTTTGGCTATATTGCAATCCCTTCCCAGTTGGCCTCCGGTCCTGGCGGTGGAGATTGAGGCAATAATCGATGGTCTAAAAGAGGGGAAGGCTGTGGGACTTGATAGTCTTCCACCTGCACTCTTTAAGGCCAATAGATCTTGGTGGGCAACAGCACTCGCAGCTCTCTTCACAGGCATCAATCAAACTGGTGATCTCCTGGATGGATGGTCCCAATCTGAGATTGTCCCAATTTATAAGAAGGGTCCTTCTGAGGAGGCTAAGAATTATAGGCCTATTAGCCTCCTCAGTGTGGTCAGCAAAATGTATGCTCTCTATTTTTGGGGGAGATTTGACAAATGGATGGAGGAAGGGAAAATACTCGAGGATGAGAAAAATGGGTTCAGAGCTGGCCACTCTACCTACGATCACTGTTTTGTGCTAAGTCACTTTATCTCCAAATATTCGCATTCCACAGGGTTCTTTGCGGCCTTTGTGGATTTGCGACCGCGTTTGATCTGGTCTCCAGGAATCATCTCTGGATGAAGGTTTCCCACACATCTATTGATGTGAGGTTATTTGCTCTCATACAAAGATTGTATAACACCACCTCCCTGCAGCTTAGACTGAACTGTAATGGTTCTTTGTCTCAGGAAATACCAACTAAGCATGGGGTTAAGCAGGGATGCATATTTTCCCCTGCCTTATTTAATCTTTATCTGAACAGTCTTATTTCTATGGTTACCTCTTCTAATAATTGCCCCCCTAGGATTGCGAAGCGAGAGGTAGCAATTCTGCTTTATGCAGACGATGCCATCCTGCTGACTAGATCACGCCTGGGTCTCATCAGACAGCTGGCAGCTCTGGACCTTTACTGTTCGCAGAATTTTCTTGAGATCAACAATATGAAAACAAAGGTAATGATCTTTTCCTCTAGGAGGCAGATATACAAATGGTTTACAGGGGTCCATGAGCGGGAACAGGTTACCTCCTATAGCTATTTAGGGCTGTTTTTTAAGGCCAATGGGTTATGAAAAGCACATACTAAGGCTGTTTTTAAACGAGCGTGGCGGCGCCTGCGCTTGTTTTCAAAAAAGCCGGCAGTCCTTTCCATACGTGATGCTGCCGCTGAATACGTGCATGTGCGGGCGATGCGCTTCCATTTCCGGCCGCGTATGACCAGCCTCGATCGCCGACCCGGTCAGTTCGCGCCTGGAAATGGATGTGCGTTGGCCGCGCATGCGCGTATTCGACGGCAGCGTCACGTGTGGAACGGGCTGCCGGCTTTTTTAAGAAACAAGCGCAGGCGCCGCTGCGCTCGTCTAAAAACGGCCTCAGGCGGCTATCAGGCAAGCTAAACTAACAAGGAAATTATTTGTAGCTTTTTTAGAGCTAATGGGGGACGCCTTGTTTTTCCAGCTATCCAGGTGTTTAAAGCTAAGTGTTTGGGGCAACTTTTTTGAGGGGTCCAGTTCTGGATGGCCGGGAGGTTTACAATTCTTGAGACGATTCAGACCGCGTTCCTAAGATCTCTTCTTGCATTACCAAACCATGCCCCCAGTGCTGCAGTTTGTAAGGAATGTGGGCTGATTCCTATCGAGGCCCAGGTGTGGCACATAGCCATAGGTTATTGGCTGAAGCTCCATTTTGCCCTTACAGCCCCATTGGCCACTTTGGTTCTTGGAGAGGACAATTTATGCGTAGTTCAGGTGGGGAATAAGCTTCGTGGTATGGGTCTTTCCCTTGATAGCTTGTACTCACTGAGTTATGGCGGTATTATGAACCTTTTCAGCCAAAGGTTGGTTGATATTACCGCACAAGAGGAGTTAGCCACTCTTAGAGGCAAAGGCTCGCTGGCTGCAGTCCTAGAGCTATATGAGTCTTCCCTGTTTCCGGCTCCATATTTGCAGTTTCAGATGAGTCCTCATGCGCGGAGGTACTTTTCTATGACGAGGATGAGTGTCTTTCCCTCAGGAGATACGGAAGGCCATTTCTATGGAAATCAGTCTTCTCTCTGTCTATGTGATTGCTCCTTGCGGGCGGAGATACCCTGGAACATATTATTTTTTACTGTGAATTTTATGTTAGCCCCTGTGACAAATGGGTTTCTCCTTTTATAAATTCTGGATCCTCTAAAACTGACCATCAGTTATTGATAATGTTCTTGTCAGGGCAAGATTAAATTATGACAAAGGGAGTGGCTCAATTTCTCCTCTAGGCACTTTCTTTGTGGAAGGCCAGGAAGGCCCTTACATCTATTGAGGAGGAGAAGGAGGCCTTGGGGAATCATAACCCTTGATCTCTGTGGTTGTTTTATTTACTTGTTGGTCATTTTTCATCCTAAATTTTGTGTAAGTATGGCTGTATGTTTTGTGTTTTGTCTATGCTATTTTGTGTGATGGTTTTTCTATACACTTATTAAAATATTATTAATAATAATTATTATTATTACTAGGAGTTCCCCAGTTCTGTGTGACCTGTGTCCCACATAGCGGGGTCACCTACTTGCTTTCAGCTATGAGGTTAGTCATGCTTCAGGCTTTGGTCTGTCTCCGGATGGCAGTTAGCATAGGTAGTGCAAACATGCTATTCATGTGCAGGTCTGTATCCTTTCATGGGTGGTCTGTCATCTCCCCACCACCTTCTTGCAGACAGGAGCAGTATAGGTACCACACCTGTATTGAACATTGCATGACCCTGTATGTTCATTTCCAGACCCTTCCCCATGCATGAAGCCCCCTTAACGTAACGATCAACATAGAGGTATTGTATAACATTAGTTTATTGGGGTGTATTTAGAAGGGGAGGGGTTTACTTTTTGAGGGACCTTTCATGTGCCCACTTCGGCGCACCACCAGGGCTTGACCCCCTCCGGGCCCTTGCTGCCACCGTCCGTTGAGAGTGGTGGCTTGACAGCCCAGGCTCTCCATTGTCCACTGACCACTCCACTCCGGGATGAGGTACTGAACCCTGTGATGTTGGAACATACGGTAAGAGTTACAATAGTACTTGGGTGTAACCCCTGCACCACAGCCCATTATGTAGCCCTCTGGGGGTGCCATGGATCTCCATGCTGCATCCCCTCCACCCATTCCTCTGCAGGTAGCAATGCATTTCCCCTTCCCCCCCCTTTAGAGGCAGATATGTGATCTGGCTAACCAGAGGTGGTCGGGCAGCCAACATGGGCAGTTGGTCACCTGTGGGTTCCGGGATGTTCATTGGAAGCCGTAGTTCCTGGAGGAGGGGTCCTGGAGGAGGGGTCCTGGAGGCAGCTGTGGAGAAACTGGGAGGGTTGTGGGCTGGAAGGGTGGCCTCACAAGCTGCTGATGTGGGGCTACGTGGGGGAGGGGGACAAGGCCAGAGAAAGGGTGGTGCTGGGGAAACCATGGTTGGCCGAAGTGCTGGAGAGGGGGCACCTGCACCTGTGGGAGGCCGCCCTGGTGGTAATCAGCTACCATCCCTCTATCCGTGCCTGGAGGTCTCATGTAATGCTGAGGGTCTCTATGCAGGACCAATCCCCGTGGGTGTGGGTGTTTTGGTTTTTACATGGACAAGTGGGTGTTGAATGAACACCTATCTCCATCCACAGAGCATATCGGCTCCTTCCTGGCTGCTCCGTGGGTGTTGGTGGTTGGGTCATGAACATGCACCCACCCACTCTTGCACTTTTACAAGGATGCTCTCCCACCCATCCGATGAGTGTTTATGGGTGTCCGTGGGTTGGTGCCATCCATGTAAAAAAGGCCTTAAAGTCATGATTTAAGATGTGGTTGTCAGGTGTCCCTTTTTTTAATATTTTAAGGGATGCCCATTATTTTAAGGTAGCATCCCTTATTTCTTATCCTTGAAGCTCTTCAGAACAGAGGCAGCTAAAATGCAGATCATGGTATATGACAAGCTAGTCTTCAGTAGATCACAATGTGGGGAGGCAAACCAGGTTCTCAGAAATTGCCTCTGGGGAGGAGAATGGAACCCGGTGGCCCAAGGAGTAGGGATGTGCCTTTCGTTTTTGATATTCAATAATGAAAATGAAAGAAAATAATAATGAAATAATTTAAATTATTTTAAAAAAACATTTGTCTGTAGATTTGTTGTTTTTCATCCACTGTTGATGAAATTTGGAGAAACTATAACACTCACCTCAGGCATTATCCATGCATAATTTCAGAAATATTGTATAAATGGTCCCTACGTTATAAGCAATTGAAATTTGTGATTTTAACAGAACTGGTGCATTAATTTATGGCTTAACTCCTTTATTTTCGGTCCAATTTGGATGATGCTGGAAAGATTGTACCTCTCTCCAAGATTATTATCTCTGCCAAATGTCACAAGGATTGGCTAAAAGTGCCTGATGTTATAAGCATTTAACTTTCACATGCATATCTGGCTGTAACTTCTTTATGTTCCTCCATTCAGTTTGGATGTACTTTGGAAAGATTGTACTCCACGAGCAAGGGATCATACCTGCCAAATTTCAGAAATATTGGCTAAAGGGTCCTGATTTTATAAGCAATTGAACTTTTATGATTTTAACAGAAGTTGGGCAAATACTAGTCCGAAAATTTGGGGACAAAACTGAAAATTTCAGGACATAACTGGGATGTCAGGAATCAAGGCAGAGGAGGTAAGGAATCATCTCAGCAATCAAGAGACATCCAGGCTGGCCAATTGGTATCCCAAACACATCCTGAAGCACTGTGGCAGAGGACCTAAGAGAATCTCATATTGACTCTTTCCTAAACTGATGCTTCCAACTTCCCTGTAACAAGCAGAGAGGTTGTGGTGAGAAAAGAACAGAATGAAGGGTACATGATTGACATTTCTCCTGACCAATTGGCATCACAAACCCATCTTGTACCAGTGTGACAAACATAGAGAATCCTTCAGTTAAAATTAAAAAAGCATTATATTGCTTATAAAATTGGGACCCTTTATCCAGTATTTCTTAAATTTTTCAGGGATGATCCCTTTGGTGAGGGAAACAACCTGTCCATCGTCATCCAAACTGGATGGAACACAAAGACCTTACAGTCAAAAGTGCATGTGCACCTTAAATACTTATAACAGCAGTTCCCTTGATTCAAACTTTCTGAAATTTGGCAGGGATAATAACCTTTGAGAAGGATATAATCTGTCCTAGTTTCATTCAAAGTTAATGAAATATAAAAAAGTTACAGCCAGATATACATGCACCACTTGTGTTAAAATCACAACATTCAGTAGTTTATGAAATTTGTACCCTTTATCCAATCCTTCTGAAATTTGACAGGAATAATGACTTTGGTGAGAGATACAACCTTTCCAAATCTCATCCAAATTGAATGAACAGCAACAACGCTACAGCTGGAAATGTGTTTTACATTTAAACCAATGTAAAACAAAAACTTAAGGAATAACGAAAACGAAAGAAAAAATAATGAATGATTAAAAAAACCCAAATTATATTTTAATAATGAAAATGAAAGGAATAACAAAAATGGGGGGGAAATCTGTGCATATCCTTACAGGTAGTGGCTGTGATCCCATGTATGCTTGGTTTCCGTGGGGCACAATGTGCCTGGATTGTGAATCAGCCTGGTTCTATGCAGTTTCCATGTGGCTCTGCATTTGCGCATATGCACGAGCATGCACAGTCCACAGCCACTGTGTCCACAAAGGAGATGGAGTAGGAGGGCTTCCTCAGTATAGTATTAACGTGCCTCTCTTAAGGTGAGGTGCCCTAGAGTTGGGAACCAGCAAGAGAGGTCTTGGCCTGGAGTGCCAGAGCCAGAGGGAGAAGTGCTGGTAGATCACCTGAGCATGATGACTAGATTGAGTGGATCACATAAACTGTAAGTCTGGCCACCTCTTGAACATAGTGGGCATCCCTTATTTACATAAAGGACATGATTTATTCTAAACTGAGGCTCAGAGTGGCTACTAGCTCATGGCTAGCCAGCAATATCATGACTTAAATGAGATTTGAACTCTAGTCCAACATGTCTTGACTTCCACTAGGGTCCACAGCTCAATGGAACATTATGGATGTCCTTTCTTACAGTTCTTTAGGTAGAGGCAATATTTTAACTAATCAACACTTGGTTCTGTATGGGTGGAGTGCCACACTCTCCACCTCCATCTCCCTTTATGTGCTATTTTGGTAAGATTTTAACAGGTTCTGTAGGATAATACCCCATCTATAGCATCTCTCATTTCTGAAACTTCTATCTTGCAATCCTAATAAAAGATGCATGCAAATATTCTCGATGTAACCAACCAAGCAAGTGCACCTGAGACATTTACTAGGATTGGTCATTGCAAGTTCCGAGGTCAATGTATAACGATCAGAAGTGGTGGCCATGGGTTAATAGCAGACAATGGCCTTACTTCAAATTATTATTATTAAAAATAGGATATCTGGGCCAGTATTTGTCACTGGGTTATTTATTTAAAGTCTTGCATCTGTGGACTAACATACTCTGTAAATGATTTATATATGGTTTATGTGTATGTTGTGAATGTGTATGTTGTATATGTATATGTATAAGTATATGTATATGTTTATCGTTTGTGTTGTGTAATGTGATTTTGGGCTATGGCGAGAGCCAGTGCCAATAAAGCCTAAACAAACAAAACCTGAGACCTCGCATCTTCATGAACGTTACACTCCTTGTCTCTCCCTCTGTTCCCCTTTCTTCATCTCTCCCCTCCCCCCAGTCTCTCTGATTATAAGCTCTAGGGCAGGGACTGTGTCTATTCCATTACTGTGTAAAGTGCCAGGTACATTGCTTGTGCTATATAAATGCTTGCTAATAATAATAAATTAATAAACGGGTGGAATGAAAACAATTCCAAACAACAGACATCTCCAAAGCTCTGTCATGTCAAAACAGGAGGATGGGCAAATGGGACATATCTCCACTGAATTTCGGATCATGAGAGCCTAAATTAAGGCGAGGACTATCTCTTGGACCCCAAATTCAGAGGATGTCTTTTTCCTCCATACCCACATCCCCAACTCACTCCTGCAAAATAAAGTCACTGAATTTTGGTCTCTTTATTTAGTTGTCATTTATATAGAAATGTCAGTGTTCAAAGAGCTTTTAAATCCATATCTAGATCACCCTTATGAAGTAGGCCATTAGTATCCCCATTTTACAGATAGAGGAACTGAGGATTAGAATGTGGCTAGATCATGGCTACCCAGCAATATTTATTTTATTTATTTATTTATTTATTTATTATTAAAATTTATATGCCACCCCCTCTTGCTACAAGCATCTTGGGGTGGCGAACAACATTTTAAAACACATAACTAAAAATACAATTAAAACAACCTAAAACACCCAGATTAAAATAACCTGGGTCTGCTGGAAGGCCAGCAGACTCAGGGCCAGTCAAGCTTCCTCCAGGAGGGAGTTCCACAGCCACAGTGCAACCACCAAGAATGCCCTCTCCATTGTACCCCACCCTGGCCGACCACAAATATCACCCCAGGACCCGAGGAGTGAGGCAGTTTCTCAGTTCAGAGGGCCCCAAGCTGCATAGGGCTTTAAAGGTTAAAACCAGCACCTTGAATCGGACTCGGAATGCTATAGGCAACCAGTACAGAGCTCGGAGCACTGGTGTTATGTCCCTATGGCCCGTCCCTGCCAGAAGATGGGCTGCCACATTCTGCACCAGTTGCAGCTTCTGAACCATCACCAGGGGCAGCCCCATGTAGAGCGCGTTGCAGTAATCCAGCTTCGAGGTGATGAACACATGGATGATGGTGGCCAGGTCGGAGTCCGAAACATATGGCCACAGCATCTGCAAAAGATGTAGCTGGCGAAAGGCTCCCTTCACCACCACCTCTACCTGACAATCCAGCCTAAGACTGGGGTCCAACAGGACTCCCAAGCTCCGGACCCAGGGAGCCAGTGTGGGATGGACCCCCTCAATGAGGGGAGCCATCCAAGGACAGATTGGGAAATCAAAGTGACCCGGGAAAATATAGTCTTAGTGGCTTAGTGGTGCTGGAAATGGGTCAAGGGAACGTGGTTTGGGGGTGTGGCTTGGGGTGGGCAGAGTGCACCAGATTTGGGGCCTATCAGAGCTGAGTCCCCAGACTCAGAGCCTCAGCAGCCTGGCAGGGGTGAGTGGGAGGTTATGGGGTGGGGGGGCTGGCAGGGGGGAGACTGCCACTGGTGGGGGTACTGGCCCTCATTTCAGTGCTCTGGCTCCCCAAATCACTCTGTTTCAGTGCTCAGTGGCCCCCAACCGAAAATCACTCTGTCCCTTGCTATGCATCCTACAGTAAGGCTTCTTCATTCCTACACCAGCTGCACTAGTATTCCACAGGCCCTGTGTTTAGCTTAGCAAAGGGAAGACTAAGGGGAGAATTGATACCAGACTTCCAATATCTACATTATTGTATATTAAGGCATCATTCCTTGCACCTGTAGTAATGCTGCACTGGAGCACAATTAAGGAACAGCCTTGAAGGAATGCAACTTTTCTGCTAATGCACAGCTGCCTTCTCACACAACTCCCCTGCAACAACTGAGCCTCTTGACAACAAAGAGGCCCTCCTCATAAAACTACGATTTCTAAATTTATAAACTGGCGTCCTCACACACCCCTTCAGCCAGTCCTTCATCCATCAGTACCAGGGCTTCTCCCAACAATGGTGGGTCCCTTAGTTCAAGATAGCATATCAATAGTATGGTTCTGTGAAATCAGGATTTTGGATTCCTCCTAAAGGTGGCCTGGGAATCTAGTAGTTCCTTGAGGGCCCAATCTTTTTTCCAGTGAAGCAAGACAGTCTTGCTTCCCTAGAGATTTTGGACTTTCCCAGCCCTGTCCCATCTGGATGTTGGAGTTGGATTCCCCGTTAAGAAGGCCTGAGAATTAGTCATTCCTGGAGTGTCCTTGGCTGGAGATGTTTTCCTGGATTGTTTCACTGGAGATGTTTGGGCTTCCTAGCCCTGTCTCACCTGGGTGTTGGATTCCCACTTAAGAAGGAAAAGGAATCTACAGTTACTGGAGGGTCTCTGTTATTTGATATTTGCTGAAGACCGGTGGGTAATTGCCCAGGCAATTTGGGTCCAGTATGTTAGCTACAAAAAACAGTCCTTATGAACTGGGTTACTGATGTGGATGTGCCTTCCAGTGTCAGCAACCTTAAACAAAAACCTTCCCCCTCTTGACAACACCCTGGCTCTGGCCAAAGAGGGGGACATGTCCAATTCTGGGCATGAGTAAGGAGGTAGGTGCTCTTCAGACAACGGACAGCGCATGTCCTTTCTGACTTTCAAAACATACCCCTTCCAGACTCATGACCCCAGTGTGTGCTGTGCCTGCATGACACTGGATATCACTTCCCCATCCCTTAAGGCTGTGTCTGGGCTTCTTATCCCTGGAAGTCTTGCTTCCCTGAAAATGTTTCGACTTCCTAGCCACAGCACTCTTGCTTC
This sequence comes from Sphenodon punctatus, assembly GCA_003113815.1. Classification (NCBI taxonomy): domain Eukaryota; kingdom Metazoa; phylum Chordata; class Lepidosauria; order Sphenodontia; family Sphenodontidae; genus Sphenodon; species Sphenodon punctatus. Next base: position 2,146,646 of record QEPC01011882.1, read on the forward strand.
CCCTGACATGTGCTTCCTTCAGCTCCACGTCAACAAATGCTGCTCTCTTTTTCAAGGATTATTGTTCCAGATATAGCTCCTGGCATAACAGTGTACTTGTATCCGATACTTAATTAATGATGGCATCAGGGTCCAAATGTTGTAGAATGTCTTTTTCCACGGCCATCAAAAGAAATGATTCCAAATGTTCAGCACTCAGAGTACTCCTTAGCCTGTTCTTGATAAATTTGAGTGTTGAGAAACCTCTTTCACATGCAACCTGAGTTGTTGAAAGTGTTAGGAGGTATTTGTATGC
>QEPC01011882.1:2153768-2168686 GCA_003113815.1 Sphenodon punctatus
CCCCCCCATGAGGTCCAAACCAGCCCCCTGCAATTCTCCCTCCCTGCCCCCAGACAGGCCCCACCTTCTGCCCCTCAGCTCACTCACTCTTTCCTCGCCACTGCCTCCTCTCCTGGTCCTGGCTTTGTTCTCCCTCAACTTGAGTCACCGCTCACCACTTCTGGTGCCACTCTCTGCTCCCGCTCTCTGCTGCCGCTGCTGCACACTCCTGCCACCTGCTCCCATGCCTCTGCCATGAGTCTTCACCCTCCTGGAAGTTGCTTTTATACTACTCCTGGAAGGGTGCAAAAAGGCACCAGACTCTCCCGGAAGTAGTGTGAAAGCAAATTCTGGGAGGGAAAAGACTCATGGCAGAGGGGGGGTCCAGACTGCCATTTATTTTTTTTAACATTAAAAAAAAAAAAAAGTCTGTGGGAGAGGCCCTCCCAACCAGCCCGGCCCACCAGGAATCCTCCCAGTGGGTTCAATGGCCAATTCACCCTGGAGCCATCACCCCCGCTGCCCGACCCACCAACATCACCTCTGTCTTATCAGAATTGAGCCTCAGTCTGCTTCCCCGCATCCAGTCAGCCACTGCCTCCAAGGACTGGAAAATCACCGAGACTGCAGGGCCTGGGTCAGTTGAAAAAAGAGAGGTATATCTGGGTGTCATCAGCATATTGGTGGCAACGCACACCAAACCATCTCACAACTTCCCCCAGTGGTTGCATATAGATGTTAAACAATAATGGAAACAAAATAGAACCTTGCAGTATACCCCAAGAGAGTTCCCAGGGGCTAGATGTTTTAGCCCCCAACACCACCCTCTTGCTCCTTCCTGAGAGGAATGAGTGAAACCATCCAAGGACCGTCCCATCCACACACACACACACCCCAGGGACCACAATTGTCTCAGCAATAATCCATGGTCCACTGTATCAAAAGCAGTTGAGAGATCTAACAGGACGAGTAGTGTTGAATGCCCTGAGTCCATCTCTCGGCGGAGGTTGTCCACCAAGGCCATCAACGCAGTCTCGGTGCCATACCATGGGCAAAACCCCAATTGAAAAGGGTCGAGAAAAGTGATGCCATTTAGGTGACCCCAGAGCTGCTGGGCGACAACCCGTTCAATAACCTTCCCTAAAAAGGGAAGGTTAGAGACAGGCCGGAAACTGGCCAGTGTGTCAATGTCCAAAGATGGTTTCTTTAATAGGGGCCGCACCACCGCTTCCTTGAGGCAGTCCAGCACCCTGCCCTCCTGAAGGGAGGCATTGATCACCCCCACCAGCACTGACCCCAAGGTCTCCCTGGAGGCTTTCACTAACCAGGACGGGCATGGATCTAATTCACACAAGGTGGCCCTAACAGTCCCCAGGATACCCACAGCATCAGCCGGTGTCACTTCCTGAAACTGATCCTGAAACTGATCCCACAAAGATGGACCAGATGGGGCATCCATAACCCCAAGCTCTCCTTCCTCTGCATCAGTCCCAGCTCTGAAATTGTCCTGAATCTGAGCGAATCATGGCTTAGATGGGATTTAAACTCTAGTGAAACACATCTTCCTGCTCTTTTTTGCCTCTTGGCTTCTGAATCTTCAAGGTACACTTGGGTCATGTTTTTAAGGTTTTCTCTGCAGCTATGAGTATTTGCAAGTTCTTTATTTCCTTTCTTCTTTAAATAAAGCAAAAGCTGAAAATCATAAAGGCAGAAGCTAGGGTACTTGCAAGTGTTTGGAAAAACTGAAGGTTTTAGGGACGCACATAGCATCAGGCCACAACTTGGTTTTTCTGGGTTCAGCCACCCCGCTTTCTAGATAAAACCTAGTTGTAATCTCATTATCAAGTATTGTGTTATATCTTGAACAAAACTTAATTTCATAATCCATTGTGTATATAATACCAAAAGGGCAGCAACAGAGCTTTTATTTGTTAATTTAGCAGTGACTTACACAAACAATAGTGGCATCCTTTCAAGACAACTTCCCAGATTTGCCATTAAGCCTTCCCTTAAAAACCACATTCTGCAGTATGCAGACGCAATAAGATCCTTGCAAAGGTTGCCCCACCCCCTGCCTTTCCACAAGAAAAGTAAAACTGAAAGCCTTTGACAGAAGAATAGAAAGTATTAACTTAATACAGTGAAATTACCACTTAGCAGAATTGATTTTACCCTGTGGTTTTAAATTGCTATTTATAACCCTTGCTAATCAAATTCTGTCTGTCTCTTTAGGATCATAATTACCTTCCCCTCCCTTTTGCCTCATCTTTGTCTACTGAGACTCTTTGTATGGTATGCCATACTCACTCTATCCTTATGCTGCAGGAAAGGCAGCTCTTGATTTATCTGTTTCAGCAGCAGTTCCGGGTCTCTGGCGGAGGTAATCTTTAACCAAATTGTTACTTGATGTTCCAAGTTAAATGAGCCTCACCTAGAAGGATGAGAAGCAGCTGTTCTTTAAGAGAGAAGAACCGAAATCAAATTTGAAAAACCAGTTGCATAAGAATCAGTAGGCAGAAAGCTGAATAGTGTTTAATATGGAGCAGGGCTGTTTGCTTAACTTGGAGCCATTTATATAAAAAAAGGCAAACATGTTCCCAGGTAGAAAGTCAAATCCAAGGAAGGTTGATCCACTATATGTTATTATGCACTATGTTTCTTCCCCCTCCCATCACTTTAAGAATTATCCTGAAAGCACTTTAACCCAACTGATTATACAACAATTCCCAAGGGGAGAAGGTAATAGGCAGCACCTGAATGGCTTACAATCACTACTTGTCGGAGCTGAGCAGTGGTTGTAAAACACTAGCAGTGTGCATATCATAAGCAGGAGCAATTTCTGTAAAAGGGTTTTAGCAGTTTGCAGACAAAACAGATGCATGGAAAAACACATGTTTTTAAAATACCATTAAGAATGTTGTTATGCTTTTTGTTTGCTTGCTTGTTTTAAAAAACAAACAAACTGCACAAGTAGTGTCATGGACATTGGGGTGTCTTCCATTGATGCAGATGTTTATGTCTTGCACACTGTCACTCATGTATGTGCGTATGAGTACTTGCAGGAGCTGGCCCACAGTGTGGGAGAACTTCACCATTTGCTTGCCTAGGACCAGTCCTGAAAGGGATAACAGGGAGCCTAGGGTCAGGTGACCAGAAGTGGGTTGGGCATGTGACCTGGCTGGGGCTTTGTAAGGAGAGCTAACCCAACCATATTCAATTAGACCTGAAATGACAAATCGCAGTGGGTACTATTTCCATCAGAAACAGGTCGTTCGCACAAATCAGAAATGTACTGGCTTTTCCACTGTTTTCACCATTTGCCATTATTTTTCGTCAGTTGAACAGAGCTGCCATGGGACTGATCCCAAGCCCCACGTGCACTCTGCATGCATTACCAGAGGCTGTGGAGATGCAAAAATGCTAGGGAAGTACTGGAATTTGACATAAAAGTACCATAAAAGTGCTGGGCAATGGTTGTAAAAGTCCTGAAAAGTGACCAAAAGTGACAAAGATTGATGAAAATTTATTGCAATGATGCATAAATGTCATAAAGTAATGAAAAATGATGTAAAATGCCAGAAATTGATGGGGAATGACAAAAAAAATCAACACTTGCAAGCACTCCTGAAAGATCAGTATTTCCTTGTGGAACAAGAACACTTGCTCTCGTCTCTGCTCTGCATTCAGTATCAGCTTGGGAGATAGCAGGATGAAGTGGTCTGATGCCAACTGAAGCCATCCTGCTGGGGAGTTTTGAAGGGAACATTGATCCAAGGAAGGGTAAGAGGTTCAGGAAGACGGTAAATGAAAGGGCCTCAGGCCAGGAGGGTCTTAGAAAACTCTACGGGCTGCTAGAGAGGGATGCATGCTAGTTGGGAAGCCCCTAGTTAATGGTGGGACAGTTCTCTTGTGCCAGAGTGAGGAGGCTGCCCATGAGAGGAACAACTGGTAGACTGCATGAAGCTACGGGGCAGCCAATACCAACGGACTGGTAGCAAAGCCAAGGGGTCTAGGGCAGTGTACCAGCAGGATACCTAGGCAAGGCACGCATGGCAAAAGAGTTAGGGAGGCCTGGTGGTCTAGCAAAGGGAAAGACAGTGGGGCAGGGAGGCCCTCCAGCCAGAATGAAAGTAGGCTGTAACCCCAGAGCAGTGGTGGCCTACAGTGTTGAGTTGAAATGGGAGTAGGCTGGGATCCCCAGTTAGTGTATGGCCTGATGGGCCTATCCTATCCTCCATGAATTTATCCAATCATTTTTGAACCCATTTATATTCTTGGCTTTTCAAAATCCCATGACAATGAGTTCCACAGATTAACACAGTAAAGGAAGAGCTTGAGCTCTGCTACCATGAGATCAGCAACAGGGGAAGTGACACTAGCATTGTATCCTCTTCTGTCACAAGGAAAATCCTGGGGGAAGACTTTCCCTCTGTCCTTACTCTCTCATGACGTTAATGCCCCTACTTTCCTCTGAAAAAGTTGCTGTCGGTCACTGTCCATCAGAATGCTGGATTAGATGGAGGACTGATCTGACCAAATATGGCAATTCCTAGGTATAATTGGAAATTTGGTCAAGATGCCGCTAAACTCAGGACTTCTATGTTTTCAGGAAATCTCTGTGCTGCTAAAATTCAAGAGTAGCTTTAAAAGTATGACAGTTTGTAGGTATTAGACCAGAATGTGAGGTCACTGAATTTACATAATTAGAATAGAAATAGAATTGGGTAGTGAGAAAAGCAAACTGGTGAGATAATTATTTTAATCCAGAATTCACAAATAATTTAGGAAACAAAAATATCTACTAAAAGCTTTTGGGTGTTGCTGTGTTAAGCAGCTGCTGCACACGTTCTCTCTCTCCCTTCCTCTCTTGGTCAGGAACCAAGAAGGCATGGATCATCATGGCACAAGCGGGGTCAAGAGAATTGTCCCAGATGGGGGGTCCAGGTTCCAAGAGGATCAGTGCAGGATTAAGTCCAAGACATTACAGGGAGGGAAACCGACACACAGATCAGTGTGTAGGATGAATGGGCAGAACAGATAGATGTACAAAGCAGGTAGACTGAACAGATGGATGAAGCAGACTAGATGGACTGGGGTGGCTCAAAACAACTTTTGTTCAATATTTTGCCTGGAATTCTGATTGGAAAACATTCCAATAAGAATCCCAATAGAAATAAAATAATAATAATAATTTTAAAAAACCAGACATTTGCACATACGCAAAATGGTGCTGCCCATATCCAAAGTGTTGGCGTCAACACAGCCACCATTTTGGGTATGGGCAACACCATTTTTTGCACGTGCAAAACAGCCCAGCAGCCATTTAAACATGCTTTTTAATTTTAAAAAAATTTTTGTTCAGTCCAATCAGAAATCGGAATTAACAATAAGTCCAATAATTCATTCTGATTTCATTCAGACCAAACGAGACACCCAGCTCCACTTGGAATTGGAACAAATCAAAAATTCAATTTCAGTCTTTGATGGACATAGCAGGCTGGACACCTAGGCAGGGTCAAAAGGACTGGGTTCATGGCAAGGGTCAAAAGGACCGGCTTACAGACAAGATGCTCAGAATCTAAACAAAGCCCATCCAAAACACACACAAGGTCCAGGAGGAAGAACTGGTCCAAAAAGTACAAGGAGACAGGCGGGAAGAGAGACACATGATCCAGGAAGATGGAGCAGGATCCAGGTTCCATATGGTGCTGGTTCAAGCCCCTGTTCTATACACACATTTTGCGTATATGGATCATTCAGGTGTTCTTGTGCTGCTCCAAACTTGATCAGCTCAACATGCTTTGGGAGGTTGCCTATCCTGGCTCTAGAGTCTGGCACAGTGGATGGTTGCAGACATGTTGCACTGTTGCATATTGACATTGGTGAACTCCATCCATGGCCTGCATTCTAAAAAGGTTGCACTAGCAGGGCCAACACCAGCCCTTTAGATTCCCTTGACAAAATAACTTCAGGCACTTTTCCTCTCACCAAAGTTGCCAAGTAATTTAGTGCACAGAGACTTACCTGACAACTGTTCTCAACCAGTACTGTTGCTGTTTGGCTCAGGAGGGTACTGGGAACTGGCTTTGACTGGATACCGACTGTTGCTGCTGGCTCCTGGGGTCAATCAGGTTGGTTCAGGCTGCATCTGCATGTGGGCACTAGATGACGTAAGGTCCCTATACCCAACTCCTTTCACACACACACACACACACACACACACACAAAGCAACACTTGGTGCATTCAGTGAGGCTGTCATTTTCCACAGCACTCACCACTGATCATGGACTTTGCATTGTGGGGGTTAAGGAGCTAGAACCTGGGGCTCTCCTGGGTTGCAGGAGGCTGGGCAGTCCAAGAAGACTTGGAAAATTCCACTACTGCTGTTCACTGCTACAGCAACTGGGAACAAGTAGCATCTCAGACTCTTTTCACACATTAGGCAATGGGCTATTATAATAACTGTAGATACCGGGTATTATAATTCTACAATTTTTGTAATGTGTGAATGCACTATTACCTTTTATGCCGCAAAATCTCCAGTCATTGTAAAAGGCACATTTGGTGACCCGTACAATGACCCGAGATCTTGCAGTGTAAAAGGGGAATAGTGCATTGGCACATTACAAAAACTGCATGATTATAATACTGGTATTTTCTCTAGTTATTATAATGGCCCACTGTGTAAGGTGTGAAAGCAGCCATGGATATCCAAGGGATGATATTCCGGCCCTGTATGTTGGGTGATAGATCTCAGCTCTGCTATTAACCAATGCATTTGGACAGCTATTGCCCGCAGGCCAAGAAAACCTTTCATTTTTAGTCAATAACTGTGTTGTACTGACCCAGTTGTGCAGAGCTGTAAAAGATGAAAACTTTATCTAGACTTATTTCCCCACCTCTGGACATCTTTATTGGTGGTTTCATGATGGCAGAGAGTGGGGAGAAGCTTTAATTTTCAATAGACATGTAGGTGACTGGCTAACATTTAAAGGTAACACTCCTTTAGTCTGCATTAACTCCCACGCAGATCAGTTGGAACTAAGAGGTCAGGGTAATGTGACAGTGACAAGTGACAGATCAAGTCAGAGGCTGGCTGGCAAAACACAAACCAAGGTCATCCCAAGGAATGAAAATGACAGCGTGTTGTTTAACAGGGAAGTGCAGACAGGTGGGTGCTTTCATCAGATTCAGTAAGTGTCTCTGCACTGAAAGAGATTTCTTTGTTCCCTTTCCTTACCTTTCTTGCTTCTTTGCTCTTTCTGATTTTATGACATAAAATGATGATAACCATGATAGAGCTAAAACTGGATTGCCAACTGAAATTCAAAACTTTGATTCATTTATTTGGGTGCACCAAAAATTAGCTGAATTTGAGTTTGACACCTTTTCAAGTTTCACCACATTTATTTTGCCAGTTCATTTGTTTATCCCCCCTTTCACCCCCAAAGAGTTGATTCAGAGTTACTGTAACAGAGGCTTAATGTAGAGGTGATGTGCCAGAGAATCAGTATTTTTGGTCTAACAGAGAAGTCATGCAGAGGTGGGGTGCCGGAGAATACACACACATCTGGACTTACAGGTAAAGTTTGAAAAGGTACATACAGGAAGGAATGTTCTCTGATCCCACAAGAATAACAAGGCAACCAAAACAGCCACTACTGGAAGCCAGGGGGAGCTGTCATGCTGCCCAGATGAGATGGTATCCAAGGGAAAAGAAAATGGATGCCTGCTTTCTAATGCTGTGTTAAACAATAGGTTGCAGATCAAGTGGGTACCTGAATGGAGAACACTCTGTCTGGTGGGGATGGGTCAGGTAGTGCTGATTCAAGGGGATCAGGTTTATTATCAAATACCTGCTTCCACTCTAATATTAGACCAAATCCTTCCTTCTCTGCTTGTGCAACAACAAAACGAGAATCCATATTCCAGCGGATTAGTCTCCCCTATCTAGGAGAGACTAGGTGGAAGACTATTCTCCAGGAGCATAGCTGCTATGAGGCAAGGGGACTCAGTTGAACTCGGGTCCTGGATTCCAGGGGGACCCTCTACAAGTTGTCTCAGCACTGCTTGGAAACTTTCAGAATGGGCCGTAAAGAGGGATCCATTCCCTCCGCTGTCTAGTCTGAAAATGTTCTAGCAGTGCTCAGGCCCCTTGCAAAGGGCCCCTCTAAGAAGGAAGTTTTCAGAGTGGGCGGGGGTGGAGTCCTGGCCTTGCTGACTCTTGAAGTTTCCTTCCTGATGGAGTTGCGTCCATCCCAGGGGCCTTGATGGAAGGCAGCGCAGCACTACAACCTTTGTGGACAGAGGCCAAGGCTGTCCAGGAGTCATCGGAGGGTTAATGCATAGGAAGACCTCTTGTCCTTGGTGGGGGGGAGGCATAATTGGTACATGGGCCCAGGCCCACATCAGCTTTGCTACACCACTGCTATTCTCCCAACTTTCTACGTTTCTTAGATCCACAAGAATGGCAGATGAATGACTACATAGTCACCAGAGACATAGTAGTACGGTGATTTCTTTTATTGAACTGGTTTTCAGAAACAAATACCCAGTTTTGAATACATTGCTTTGATATTTGCCATTGTCTCACTTGGTGCTTCATTGGGTCCTCTGATGTTCAAGATTTCATATAACTTTTAAACTCTAACTTTGGTATTTTCTATTTTGTATTTCATTCCTTCAAGTCCTTGGCTTTTTTTTTCCATGGGTCTCCCCATTGCCCCTGCATTGTGGGACAGATTTGGCCCAATCTGGACTTGCACAAACTTCAAAACTAACTATGCAATACACTAAAGTACCACCAAGAAAGTACCAAATACATGCAGTATCAAAGTGGCCAGTACCAGACACACGCCTTGTGTGAAGCTTGAAAATAAAATGATCAAATTCAGTTTCCAGATTCTCTTTGCTCTTGTGAATTTGAATATACATATTTAAAACACACACGCACAACACTCGTTTTGAATATCCTTTTCAGCTCTAGCAGAAACCAAAGTGTTTTCATTGATCCTCAGTGACTTATGTGCTAGTTTAGTGAAATCTTGATGGTTACTCTGCATTGAGAGGATTTCTTCACATGGAAACCCTGACCTTTAAGGGAGAAGTGGCAAGTTATCCCAAATAACTTCATGCACCTTCCGTTTTTCCCCCCACATATTCCTTCCTCCTTTCTTTCCATTGTTTGTTATAACCACTGGTACTTCCTCCACCCACCCCCCATCTTAAGTTGGATTATAAGGTCTATGTCGCTGGGACAGTGTCTTCCTTTAAGAACAAATCCGTTCTGGGAAGAAGTCTTACCATCAGTGAAATTATACCAGGGAACACTTACATTCACATATAGTTAGTAAGACAGATAATATTACAGAGCCTTGATTTTAGATTGGGCTCTTGGGTGTAATAATCATCATCATTCTTTTCTCAAGAAGAGTACGGGAGCGGGTAAAAGGGAGTTAATATTCTGCAGCAAGTTAGGGACACAGATGAGCCACATTCCTGGATCTGCTCCATCCCATGTGGTAGATGGGCAACAAACTGCATGGATCCCCACAGCTGGGGAATCTTGACATGAAGTAGTGACTGTCAAAATAGTCAACTATTACTCCACTGTAGGTGCACCAAGCAAAGGTTGTCTGTATAGTGAGGTGTGCAAAACGTCCCTCCATAGTTTTCATTTTCATTTTTTAAAATGTATTAGTTTTTCTTTCCCCCTTTCATTTTCATTTCCAAAAAATAATTTGTTTTCATTTCATTCGTTTAACCCTTTCATTTTCATTTTACATTCATTTCCCATTGAAATCAATAGGAATTAGTTACCCGGGTTTGCATTCCTTCAAATAGTAGTTTTACTGTCCTTCCACAACACTTTCCCAAATTTGCATCGACTGCCCCAGGGGGGCAGAAATATCAGAGCAGACTGGTACACAGCAGGTGGTCAGAGGACAGAGCAGATGCTGGCAGGTAACAGGCACGAGGCACTGAAGCTGCAGACACTAGCATAGGAGGATATGGTAGTGCTCCATGTCCAACAAGGCCTCAAGCTGTACAGAAAGCCTCACAGGAGCCAGAATATCAGACAGAGACTGGCATCCAGTAAGCAGGCACTGAGAAGCAGCAGGAAATGGCAAAGGAGACTTGCTGTCCCAAGTATAAGTCTTGAACATGCAGAGAATGCCTGAAGGCGGGAGAATATATGAAAGAGAGAGACACACACACACACAATCATCACACAAACTGGCAGCAGCAGTGGCAGAGGAGCAGCAGGCACCCCGAAGTGGCAGGATGTCTTGGGGGGGGGGAGGAGATACGTGAGGGAGAAACACATGTGGGCAGCAGCAGGAGGCTGAGGATCAGCAAACACAAGCAGTGGCACTGGATTTGGCATGGGCAACCCAACGTGTGTCAAGGTGTCAACTTGCAGAAATCACCCCAGCAGAGCAGCAATGGCACCCCAAAGTGTGTCAGGGTGTCAACTGGTAGAAAGTACCCCAGGGGGGCAGGAGATAGCTGAGAGAGAGACACGTTTGAGCAGCAGGAGCAGCAAGAGGGGACAGAGAAGAGCATCAGGCAGGCACTGGCTTTGGCATACGCACCCCAAAGTGTAGCAGGGTTGCAGAGGTCACTCCAGCAGGGCAGCACATCTGTGTGTGTGTGGGGTGTGGGGGTGTGTGTGTGTGAGAGAGAGAGAGAGAGAGAGAGAGAGTTATCAGCATGACTAGTAAAGCTCCAAAACCAAAGCAATACTGCATGAGTATCTCTCTACAAAGCACCCAGAGGAATTGTAACAGAGTAACCTGGCAGGGCCAAGGGGAAGAGTGTCAGAAGCTTTTACTGATTCCAGTGCCCTCCCTGCACCCCCCAGATTTGTTGGGAGCATGTGCAAGGAAAGACCTATGTGTGAGGGGTTCTTCTGTGTGTGCCACTACACTGTTGCCACAGTGATGTGAAATCACTGAGATACATTAATGATGCCAATTGGCTAGTGCAGAGATATCAATCCTATATCTGATGACTGTCTTGTGACTGTGTTTCCCCTCCCTTTTGTTGCCTTGTTTCCAGCGTCATCAGGCTTAGGGAAATGAAAACAAAATGAATGAAATGGAAACAAATGAAACTTTATTCATGTTTGTTATCATTCATTTCCTAATACATTCATTTTTGTTTCCTAGTTACTACAATGTTGGAAATGGGGCTACGTTTGTTTTAGTAACTAAACAAAATGAAAATTAATTGCACCTCCACCCCCACCCCCACCCCCACTGTATAGGGTGAGTGTTATGGCTGGGAGGTGTGTCCAGAGGACAATGGACTTTGTTCTCATATGACAGATGGTCCATGTCCAACTCCCAAAATTTGGATCAACTATCTGCAAAATACATTATAAAGATGACAGTATGATTTATTTCAAGTAGACATTTGAGAGAGATGTTGTAGCCTTTCCATGGGCAATCTGGCCTATTCTGAAACCTAATGCTCTAGGATAGTAGATCCCATACTGTGGGAATGGCCATTGCTACAGCAAATTGAGCTTTGAGCTCAAATTAAGCTCACATTGACACTGTAGCCATCGCCAGGGGTGGGAGGTGTCCGTAATAAACATGTGCTGGACACAGGGATGGCTATCTCCTGCAGCTCCAGAGATGGACAGCAACCATAGCCACACACATCATTCAGCCATGGCCAACATTCAGTCATGGGCTGATCCTCAGCCATCTCTAGAAAAAGAGTATTGATTGTATACAATGTATTACGTATACAAAGCAGGACTAAGGAAAACATAGGCATAAAGACACATGAGAGAAAGAATATAGAGATGTCCTACAAGCATTGTTATAAGATCTGGACTGAATAGATATTTGTAATTAACTGGCATTCAATGGCCCAATGACATTATAGTACACAACTGCAAGAAATCATAGACTCTTTGCAATATACTTTTATTGTTCTCTCTTCATTAAAGGAATAGGAACAAATTGGCCCCTAATGAAAGTCAGTTGACTTCATTGGCATTTCAGCAGAGGTGTACTCTGCCTATATATCTGCTTTCTTTAAATGAGCAGAGTTTATGTGCCATCATTTAGCTTCTAGTACAAATGTTTAAGACAGGATTCTGGAATTTATAGTTTCTAAATGTATGGAATTCAAAGCATAAAGATGGATATAATTTTCTTTATTGTTGCTGTTTTAGTTATAAAAACAATCCAGCAATTCTCTTGGGAATAAGAGGCTGTCTGAAAATGCTACAAAGTTGCGGCCGTTGTGTTAGGTGGCTTTGCAAAGCCTGGTGACGATTTTATTGCAATGAAGAATGAAAAATTGATCCCAGTGCCAAGACACAGTGTCTGTCATTAGCAAAAAATAACTCAGGTGATTATACATCCTCTCCCTTTAAGGGGGCAGCTTTGGCTGAAAAAAGTCTGCAATGGGAGCTCCCTTTGCACCTACCCGCGAATAAATGAATGTTGTTTCCCAGCCTTCTCCTTGACCCCTTTAACACACACAATTGCACCTCATTGGAATAGTCACTCTGGTATTTATCCAATATTAAGAACATAATTTGTCTAAATGAAGTCACTAACATGCTAAAAGTTAAGCATCTGATTGAATCATAGGGTGAAAACAGATGAAACGTTACCCCACATTAGCCCACATTAGCCCCAAATTCACCTGCCCATCTGTTAGGTGGCTGCCAGATATTTGCCCACATCCACAAAGGGGTGTCTGTCCGGCTTCTACCTAACATGTCTGGGAAAGGTGGTGGATGCAGCATGGGATAAGACTGGCCCAGCTGGGCTAAGCCGATCTAATGTGCGTCCTCCCCCATCTGTTAGGTCCTGCACAGCCCTGCCACATGGTGAGCTCCATCAGCAGTTTAGAGTTGTGGGCAAAAAGCCCATAGTGGTAAAAGGAGTGAATGAATTTCTCCCTGCCCAAGCAGTCCCCAGCACTCTTAAAGGGAATCCAACCCTGCAATGAGCAATCCTGGGCCATTCTGCAGCACGTGTCCAATGTCTGCCCCTCCATGGAACAACTGATGAGCAACAACTAGCCAAAGGGAACATGAAGAAGGAGGACAGCCAGTCAGGTGCAATAAGTCATTGAACCTGGGGTGGAGTGGGTGTTGAAACTACCAGTCAACAGTATCTTGTGTTCCAGGGGATTGCTGAGCAGATGGCAAAGCTCAGCAACCACTAGGACACAAGACAGTACTGGCAGCAGACAAAGGACCCAAAGAGGGGCTACAAAGAGGTCAAGGACAACAAGTTCAAGTCCAGCCATGGCCAGAAAACAAAGCCATAAATGGAGCTCCTGGACACCTTCCTCTGTATGAACAATGCTATAGTTGCTCTGTACCTCGTCATCATCAGCCTCCTAGGGGATCACTGTTGTGTGAACACCCCTGTCCTGCCACTACTCCATGCTGAACCTACTACATCTGTACCCGCACCCACTCCCCACATGGAGCCCCGGCTCTCCCAGGAAGAACCCTCCATGTCCAGACCCACACCCACCCCACAGTTTGGGCTCAACTCTGAAGACTCAGACACCACCTTTGTGACCCTCATCCTGTACCTCCTTGATCAGGGAACCAGCTGCTGGTCATAGAGCCACCAGAGGTGCAGGTGGATGGTACATCGGACCTGGAGCCCTCGAAGAGTGCAGAGGCCGAGAGGACCAATAAGTGAATTCTCCCAGGAGGGGGGATGGGTGAGATGACACAGTCATAGGAGGCAGTGGGGGAGGAGGATGAGTGTGCACCTGACACACACCCCCGCTACGTCCCCCAGTGGTGTGGCCATGGACACCCCCCCCCAAATGTGGACAATTTTAAATGGGCCACAGATCATTGTTATGATCCAGTACGGTTATGTCTGTAGTCTTGTAGCATGTTGGAATCACTTCTGAAAATGTGTAACAACAAAAGAGAGAATCAGTTTATTTTTTAAAAAATCTCATGAGATTTTCCAGAATGTTTCTTCATTTTGGAATTGATCCAGGGCCCATTGAATTCAGTGGAATGTTCCTTGATTTCAGTGGTCTTCGGATGATACTGTATTTTTGAAGTTAGCATGGTGTGTTTGGGTACATGTGGAGAATTTACTCTTCTGAAGACTACTTTTCATACTTAAAGAGACAATCGCTATTTTTTCCCCCTAGGTGGTCTTAACTGTATCTCTTGACTACAGACTACCTAAGTGCATCTCCCACAGATTGGACATATCCTTGTTTGCCACCCTATTCTTTTTGTTAAGTGGTCTTTCAAATACAGTTGAACACTGTTACTGTGCATCGATCTAGCCAAATTATGTTAAGGCCAAATCTTGCTCATTTTGTCAATGCTGCTGCTGCCATTTGAATATAATGTGAAGAGATTTGTTCTATACTTTACATATTTGGGGTGGGGGAATTTTCAAAGGGACAAATGGTAGTCTAACTTCCATTGATTTTCAAAATTCTATTTGCACCACTGAAAAGCTTCCTCTACATGCATATTAAAATGTCCACATCACCTGTATGAAATGGACTACATCCTCAGTATCCACTCAGTACTTTCATGAACTTGACCTCTAAACTATGAAAAAAAAAACAACAACATTATACATAGGTTTTCAAGGCTGGAAAGGAGCATGAAGATCCTTTGACTTCTCACGTAGAATTTCGTTCTCAACTCAGAAAGAAGTAATAACTAGGGATGGGCAAACGCGGTTCTGAAGTTCGGAGTTCGAACCGAACTCGACCAGTTCGGTCGACCGAACCGAACTTCCAAACTGAACTCGATTTACAAACCGAACTGAACTTTATTATTATTATTATTAACAAACATTTATATAGCGCCAGCAGTGTACATGGCACTTTACAAAGTAATAAAATAGACACGGTCCCTGCCCCTAGGGCTTACAATCTGAGCGACAGGAGCTGGGGGAGAGACATAGGA
>QEPC01011882.1:2172394-2224516 GCA_003113815.1 Sphenodon punctatus
TCTTGGCCCGCTGGTCGGTGGAGCTTGGGGTGGCAGGAAGGCCAGCCCCAGGAGAGTCGTGGTGTCCTCAAGCGATGACAGCCGAGGATGCTGGGAGCGTATGCAGACGAGCTGCAGCCTCACCAGTTCTTGGCCCGCTGGTCGGTGGAGCTTGGGGTGGCAGGAAGGCCAGCCCCAGGAGAGTCGTGGTGTCCTCAAGCGATGACAGCCGAGGATGCTGGGAGCGTATGCAGACGAGCTGCAGCCTCACCAGTTCTTCGGAATTTGGCTCTGTTTGCCCATCCCTAAAAGATAATATTCCATTTAGTTCAATGGGGTTTGAATTTCCAAACTTTGTTCGGAAGTTCGGACCAAACTTGAATAGTTCGGTCGACCGAACCGAACTTCCGAACCGAACCGAATTTCTGAACTCAGTTCTGTTTGCCCATCCCTAGTAATAACTAGCAGATGAACATTCAGACAAGTAGAAAGGATAAAAGAGATAGAAAGCTAAGTATGGAGAGTCTTTATTTTACAATTGAATTTTGTGACATTGAATTTAATGGGAAATTAAGCATTTTTGCCCTTACAAAATTTTATTTATCTTCCTTTTCCTCCCAAAAAATGACTTTCCCTATCAAAGCAATAATTTGTAAGAACACATTCTAATAAACCCTGCAGAACTGAGCATTTTTAACTATGAAAAATACAAGGTGGGGTTCACAGGGTCATACAAATCCTTGTTGGAAATTGCCTGTATTCTTTTTTTATTATACCAAGAATTAATATTTTTTCTCAGAGACTGAAAAAACCCTGGGAGCTATAGTACCTGATCCAAAGCCTGGGATGAAGATAGTGGAAGTTTTTCTATTGCCTTCACTAGGATTTGGATGGCAATGGGTGTTTTCATACATGATGACTTCCACTGCCACCACAGACTTCTCTGGGTGGTGGCAGGAGCTGTCACTGTGGCCAGGATGCAGTCCATCCACCAAACAAACCTGATGGTGGCTGGGTCAGAGAGATGCACAGATGTGCATTCACACATCCCCACCCCCACGCTATGTGGAGCAACCATCTCCCCCCCGACCCCCCACTGATGGAGATCCATGGTGGCCTATGACAGTCGCGATGGCTTCCCAGAAGTGCTGCCTCTCCAGACTGGGGTAAGTACCACGGGACTTCATCCATGATGACCCGCTTTATAGTTTATATCTGGTCAGGTTGCCCTTACCTGTTCTGTGGTGACACTTAGCCCAGGCTGTGACTTGGGGATGGTCCCAAGTCATGGCATGGGCTAATACCACCACCAATTGGGTAATGGCCTGCAATAACGTCTGGTGGGCACTTTCAAGCATGATCGTGGGTTGCTGTCCCACGTGTGACAAACCATGCCAAAGCGTGGTACCACGGCCCACCGTCACATCTGAAAATACCCAACCTTAATGCAAAGGGGCAGAAAGCTGATAATTAGCTGATTGAATGAGAAACTGTCATTCATAGACTATTTAGTATGAGATGAGTAAACAGAAAAGAAAAAGTGTGTAGCAGAGCATCCTTCAAATAATTAAAAAACTCCCTGAAATATGTGTGTGTGTCACTTAAACAATTGAATTAGACATTTAATTACTAATAGTATTAAGATAGGGTTACCAGATATCCTGGGAGTTATTATTTCTTGTTTTTTCTTTCCGCCTGCTAAAAAATATTACATATAAGAATGTGTAGAATGATAATATATTTATAAATCTCCTCATTGTTAATACTTGGGGAACATATCCTTGTATGGAAACAAATGGACCATGAGGATGAATCTCACTTCATCTCCTTGCTTATTATTAGGGATGGGCGAATGTGGTTCGGAAGTTCGGTGTTTGGCCCGAACTTGGCCTGTTCGGTCTACCAAATGCGAACCTGAACCCGAACACAAACATACCGAACAGAACCAAACACCGAACGGCAAAATGGCTGAACAGTTCGGTCAGTTCGGATCGCGTTCGGTTGTGTTTGGGTGGCTAAAACAAATGGGTGAAAATCAGGGGTTAGGGGGATTGGCAACGTGACATTATACCCATATGTTTTTGTGTCTGTCACACTTATGTAGTATGTGGGTTTTATTTACTTTGGTGACTACTAGGTGTGGGTGGGGAGTTTTACTAGCTTCAATGTCTCCCCTCATTCTCTAGAACTCCTCCCATATGCTGTCATTCCGCTCACAGAGATTCCCCCCTCCCCCCCAGGCCTTGGCCTATATGCTATTTGTGACAAGGAATCTGTACCCCGGGTTGCCGCAAAGCTCAAAGCCAGCCTGTCTCAGCCTGTCTTCCTGCCTCATGCCAAGATGCCTTTCTGCCCACCCAGTTTGCTGCTGAGAGAGAGAGAGAGAGAGAGAGAAATAAGAGTGAGAGAGAGAGAGAAAGTCCAACCACTGCTTGAAGGAGAGACAGACATGATTCCACCCATGCTGCTGTCTGTCACCTGCACCATATGGCCAAAGAGAGAGAGAGAGATAGGCTCCCTGCTGGAATGAGAGATGTGGGTGAAGGTGGAGAGGTGCATCCAGATCATGCTGGAGAAAAACAGCAAGAGATCTCACCTGTGGTCATCCTCAATGCACACATGGAACAAACAGCAAACATACATGAATGGGATGGTGATAACACACAACATATTATATGTGCCTGCCCGTGTGCCTCTTTGTACCTGCTGCTACTACCTGTCACATGATTTATCAATCATTGAATGAAGTCTGCCCAAACGGCAAGCACTAATTCCAGGGACATCATTCAACACCCATAGGCTGTCATTCCACTGTACCAGAGTCAGTCATGCACGCCCATCACAGGAACCATCAGGAGATTATGGGACCATCAGTCCGGTCACTGGGGGCTGTATTCCATTCCACTGCATCCAGAAGGCAGAGGCCTGTTGCCCACACGCCAGCCTGCCCCACCACCAACAGCCTACTCCTCCACACCCAACCGTGGATGCCCACTGAAGCTGCTGGATGATATAAAAAAAGCCTCCTACCACCCGCTACCGCCACCTGCTCCCCACTGCCAAGGAGCCAGTTTCACTTTGTCTCTGTCACACCCACCCACACAAACACAAGCCCTGCACCTCCTAGGGTGCCGTCTGCAAGTTGAGACCCTGCGGCTGGCACATCTTTGGGTTAATAACTACGCTACATGGGGTGGCAGGTGCTGTTTGATGGTACGGATCAACAAGCTGTATGAGAATATGCCACCTGCCAGCCTGAACTTCTGCACAGGGGGATAAAATATTTTAAAGTTCAAACAAAGCTCGAAACAATAACAACAAGTAACTTTTATTAACAACACAACAAAAAGTTCACAAACATTAACAACAACAATATAAACAGTAAACCAAATATTTTTAAATGGAAAGGAAACTTAACCACTAAACTTTAAAATCAATCTTTGGGCCTGCCCCCCGGAACTTGGGGGAAAGGCATCAGTGGTGCAGGGGACCTAGGGGCCGCGGGTGCAACTGCCAGCATTTCATAGCCGTGTTCTACGGCATATTCGATGGCCCCTACCAAGGCTGCATGCCAGTTGCAGACCGACTGGCGGAATAGCTCCAGGTCTGCCCTCTCGGTAGAGACATACTTGAATACGTGCTCCGAGTATGCCTCCACCTTCTTCTCCCTGACCTCTAGCGCCTGAAACTGTACCACCAGTCGGTCCTCAATTTGTTGCAGGTGGTGCACAAAGTCCTGGTTGGTCCCCTGCATCTCACCTCTAAAGGCCCTTGCTGCTGCAGACTCCAGCCTCATCTCAGTGGACTCCACATCTGAGCTGGAGGAGGTGGAAGGACTTCGCACATGGTGCCTCTTCTGCTTTGCCTTCCCCCCCCTTCTCCGCTGCTCCACGGCCATGTTGCCGCCAGTCTCCTGGGCCCAAGACACCTTCTGGCTGTGGGCCTTCTCAAGATACAAAAGCAGCCCGGATGTGGTGCCATCCCTCTGTCGCCACAATTTTTTCTTGCAGATCTAAAAAGCATACAAATAAATACAGAACTATAAGAAGTGCCATACTGTGTCAGACCAATGGCCTGTGTGAAGCCCTGCCTGTACCATGTCTCCACAAGTGGGTGGGAACCAATCTCTCTCTTGCATCCACCATGCCTTACATTGCATATGGTGAACCCCTCCTCCTTCTCATAAAATTTCAAGACAGTGGACCTGGTGGTCGGTCCAATGTCTGGATTTTGACTCCGACGCTGACGACTTAGGGTCCTGTGCTGCCTGGCATCAGTGCTGCTGGGGCCAGCAGCATTGGAATCCTCTCTGAAACAGGAACACATAGACAACACGTGTTTGGGTGGTGGTGCTGCTCGTGTCTGATCCCCCCCCCAGTACAGTACCCTCCCCCTGTCTCTGCGCCATACAGAGAGTGCTAGGGGATGCTACGTGCCAGCCCTCCCTGGGGTGCACTGCAAAGGGGTCAGGGGATGCAACAGACTGCAACTAGAAAGCCCCTGCCTGGCACATTCAAATCCCGCCCTGATTTTTGGGGTTGCCTAGGGAAGGGGCTGGCATTGGCAAGTGGAGAGTGGAGACCCTTGCTGGGCTGGCACGTGCTTGGGTGGGGGTGTTCTGGCTGCTGCTGCTCACACACTATAGTACCCCACTCCTCTCTGTGCCTATGGAATAATATTTTTTTTTACAAACCTGCCAGCACCTCCAGAGGCCACCACTTCCTCCACTTGCTCCTCCTCTGAGGAGCCGGGCACCACCACCTGAGGTGTAGGGGCAGCAACCTCTTCCTCCTCCTCCGCATCCTCCACAGGCAGGTTGCCCCCCAGCTGGGGAAGCATCACTGCTGTCTTCATTATTATTATTATTATTTTTAAAACACAAATCACACATGCACACAGTCAAACAGCACACCACACACACTAACACTCACCAACAACAACACAACAGCACACCCAAACACCAAAACCGAACAGACAGTCAGACACACAGCCAAAACACACACACACTTGCCATGCAGCTCGCACACACACAAATTTCCTGTTTCCGGTGCGATCACCCTCTCGCGTTAATTCACCAAACGTGACCGAACCGAACATGACTGAACACGAACCGAAAATGCAGACTGAACAGAACCAAACCGAACGGCCGAACCCGAACCGGGTGAACTAACCGAACTGCCGAACCGAACGGACGAACTGAACGCAACCAAACCAAACGGCTGAACTGAACGCAGCCAAACTGAACAGCCGAACCTGAACCGCGATCTGTTCGCCCATCCCTACTTATTATGCCAATTTGTATGCAGTTCCCCACTCTTGCTTTCAACAAAGGCTGTGCTCCCTTACTTTTGAAGACAATGGGTGATTTCAGACGTTACGAGGCCCGTTGGCCCCGTACCGAAATCACTGAATTCCTTCCCCACCGGGATCACCCCGTCACGCCGCAATAGACGTGCCGGGGGGATCCCAGCGGGGAATTGGGGAGGGGGAGGGGCCACGCGGCGCAACGTGCGGCTGCATGGCCCCGCAACGTGCGGCCGCATGGCCCCGCCCCCTCCACACTCCCCGCTGCCCGCCCTCTGGGAGACGGGCGGGCGGCGGGGCCAATGCTGCCGCCGCATCGGGCCGGATTCGCCACGGTCCGGGGTCCCGCCCGTGATCCCGGGCCATGGCGCCCGACCAGAAGAGACGCCGGGGTTCACCCCGGCATGGGATTGCATTCAACACACGGCGGCCTCCGGTCCCGCTGCTTCAGCCGCTCACGTGTCGAATGCAATCCCAAGCCGTAGTACCATCTGGGGGGAAACATCCGTTTCCCCCAACAGACGTTACGCGATCACAGCCACCACGCAGAATTGAGCGTGGTTCACTGTGATATCGTAACATCTGAAATCACCCAATGAAGTATGAACTGGTATCTCATTGTAAAATAAACTCAAAGAATGGCCACAATGAATAGTAGAAGCCAGGACCCGAACATGATAGACCCAAATCTGAGCTACTCTGCCACACTATTACCTATAAAGCTGCCTTAAAATTATTTCCAATCTTTTACTTGTTGGGGGGAGGGACGGGGAGGGGAGGAAGACTATAGATTTCATTTTTTATTATTATTTTTGTGTGTGTGTGTGTGTGGTTATTGTGTGGGTCCCCAATGTAAGAAATGGAGACAAAATAATACAGGCATATTTTTTATTGGAGTAAGCATTGTTGGGATGATTATGTAACCTTTAAGGCCACATGTTGCCCTTCCTTGGCGCACCATGTGGCCTTAAATTACAATTAAAAGTTGCAACTATAGAAGGTGAAAATGCAGGTTGAGTATATTTATGGAATCAATCTCTTAGGAGTGCTGATAACAGTAGGCTGTTAGTCCTGGGTTCCTGTCTGAGGCACAGTCAGAATGTTAACTTGCCCCTAGAAATCCTGTCCCCTGACATTTCCTGAAAAAAGGCAAGAACAGGAGCTGTCCCACCCTCTCCATGTTCCTGCTCTTCACGGAGGGAGTAGCATGGCGCAGATGCAACAAGGTGAGAGATGGAATCCACCAAACCCAGAGTCCTGCCTAGAGCTCAAACAAGCAGCCAAATAATCAGGTAAACCCACTGAGTCCATGGTGTCCGACTCATCAAAGGCAGGCACCATAGATTACTCGAAGGCTCCCCGACATGAAGTGTGTAATTTCTGTAATTGTGTGTGAGCACTCCAGGGCACCAAAAGGCTGCCTGAAATTGCAGGAATTGACCATGGGTAGAAAATATGCTGCCTGTTTCAGCTGTAATTCTACCTGCTCCTCAGATCTCACCCTCTTCTGACTTTGCCTCATCCACTACCTTGCTTTCACTTCTCCTGCCATATTACTCTTCCTCTCCTTCCACCACTGCCAGGTGCTCATCTGGGGATGAGCAAAATAATGATGCACAGATTTTCTCCCCAATAAGTAATTGTTGCCCATAACTTCTTTAGTAGTTGTTCCTGTCAGTCCACAGACTGATATCTGTCCTCCAGTGTCTAGGGATGTGAGAACACGGTTCGGAAGTTTGGAGTTTGGCCCAAACTTGTCCTGTTCGGACGACCAAACCCGAACCCGAACGAACCAAACTGAACCTGATTCCGAACTCCGAAACGACAAAACAGTTCTGTCAGTTCGGATCGTGTTCGCGTGGCAAAAACATGTCACTGGAAGGCAAATGTGACAGGGAGGGGGAGTCAGCTGAGGCGCAGACTTCCAGGTACCAGGGGTGGAGAGTCTTGGAGTAGCAGCCAGTCTGCCCAATCACCATCCATTTTCTCCTCACATCACTGGCTTTGCAGTCTGCGATTGGGCATGAGCTAGGCTGCACAGAGCCAATGGGAGTTGTGGTGAGGCGGGCGCAGTAAGTAACAAAATTTATTGCCCTCCCCCCTGCCAACACCTTCTGAGCTAGTCACTGTTCCTGAACAGCAGGCGTTTCAGAAGGCTACTTCTGCCAGCAGTTCCCAGCTTCCTAGTCCATTGCAATCCTTCTCCTATTTCACCCATCCAACCCATTTACCTCCATGTTATCATTTATTTGGATTATGGCTACACGATCTCCGCCCGCCTATGTGACACTGACTGCCTCTCTCTCTCTCTCTCTCTCTCATAGTAGACGGCCTCAGCTGCCTTATCTGACTGACCTCATGATGCAGTGTGGCATTGCGAAACAAACTGTAAGCCTGTGAGCCGGTGAATGGCTACACGATCTCTGCCCACCTATGTGACGCTGACTGGCTCTCGCTCTCACTCTCTCACACTAAACAGTCTTTGCTAACCTATCCAAGTGCCCTGCTGCCAATGTCCCAGCCTGTCTTCCCTACTGCCTCCCGTGCCACGTTGCCTGTCTGCACACCCAGCTTGCTGCCAAGCACAAAGCATGTCTCAGTCCATCTTCCTGCCTCCAATGCCAAGCTGCGTGTCTGCCCACCCAGGTTGCCTAGCTCAAAGTCTGCCAAAGACCACCTGCCCTACTGTCACTCATGCCACGCTGCCTGCCTGCCTGCCTGACCAGGACAGGTTGCAAAGCTCGAACCCTGCCTCAGTCTGCCTGACTGCCGCTCATGCCACACCGCCTGACTGCCTGCGCCGGCAACCAATGTCTGCTGCTGCTAGTGTCAATGGCCCCCAGGCCTATATGCTGTCTGTGCCAAGGGTTCTGTTTCCTGGCAACCAATGTCTGCTGGTGCCAGTGGCCCCCAGGCCAGGCCTATATGCTGTCTCTGCCAAGGATTCTATACCCTGGCAATCAATGTCTGCTGGTGCCAATGACCTCCAGGCCAGGCCTATATGCCATCTGTGCCAAAGGTTCTGTACACTGGCAACCAATGCCTGCTGCTGCTAGTGCCAATGGCCCCCAGGCATATATGCTGTCTGTGCCAAGAGTTCTGTTTCCGGGCAATCACTGTCTGCTGGTGCCAATGGCCTCCAGGCCAGGCCTATATGTTGTCTGAGTCAAGGATTCTGTACCCTGGCAACCAATGTCTGCTGGTGCCAATGACCCCCAGGCCAGGCCTACATGCCATCTGTGCCAAAGGTTCTGTACCCTGGCAACCAATGTCTGCTGCTGCTAGTGCCAATGGTCCCCAGACGTATATGCTGTCTGTGTCAAGAGTTCTGTTTCCTGACAATCAATGTCTGCTGGTGCCAATGGCCTCCAGGCCAGGCTATATGCCATTTGTGCCAAGGGTTCTGTACCCTGGCAACCAGTGTCCACTGGTGCCAATGGTCCCAGGCCTATATGCTGTCTGTGCCAAGGGTTCTGTACCCTGGCAACCCACTGTCTGATGCTGCTAGTGCCAATGGCCCCCAGGCCTATATGTTGTCTGTGCCAGCTAAGGGGTCTGTACTCAGGAAATTCAATGGCTGCTGCTGCTCCCAGTCATGCCATGTAGTCTGTCTGCCCACCCAGGCTGCCAAGCTCAAAGCCTGCCTGATTGCGGCTCATGTCACTCTGACTGCCTGCCCACCCAGGTTGCCAGTGCCAGCTCAAAGCTTGCCTCAGCCCACCTGCCTGCCTCTCATGCCAAGCTGCCATGCCTGCCTGCCTTCCCACCCAGGTTGCTAAGCTCAAATCCTACCTGAATGCTGCTCATGCCACACTGCCTGCCTGCCCTGGCAACCCATATTTGCTGCTGCCAAAGACCCCCACCTCCCAGGCCTATATGCTGTATGTGGAAAGGGTTCTGTACCCTGGCAACCTGCTGCTGCCAAAGACCCCCACCCACTGGGCCCATAAAAATGCTGTCTGTGCAAAGGGTTCTGTACCCGGGCAACCAGCAATCCACTCTCTAACCACCAGCACCCACCGCCCGCTGCCAAGGAGTCTTTCTCTCTGGAACACCCACACAGACACAAGCCCTGCCCTTCCTGGGGGGCTATCTGCAAGCTGAGACCATGCTGCTGGCACATCTTGGGATCAATGTACCTTACCTACAATATATGTCATGCCATGGGCTTCCAGTAGGGATTGACAAGCTGTATGAGATTCTGCCACCTGCCTTCCAGAACTTCAGCACATAAGAATAAAAGATTGGACAGGTCAAAAGAAGCTCGTAACAACAAATATAACAACTGTTATTAAAACTATTTAAACAATAACAACAACAGCAACAACAAATCAACAACAACATTATGAAACCAAAACCAAACATTTAAAGGAAACTTATAAAGGAAAATATTCGTCTCTGGGCCTATCCCACGGGACTTGGGGGAAAGACAGAAGGCATTGGGGCGCAGCACATGGCTGAGGGGCATCCACCCGGTCCTCTTCAATCTTGTAGCCATGGGAGACGGCAAACTCCATGGCCCCTTCCACATCCCGATGCCACCTGGAGACCACCTGGTGGTACAGGTCCAGGTGTTCCATCTCAGCGGAGATGTACTGGGCATACGCCTCCACCTTCTTTTTATCTACATCGAGCGCCTGGAACTGTCCCACCAGGCGTTTCTCCAGGCAGCATACACCAGTCATCATTTGGTGGCCAGGCCTCTCAACTTTGACCTGAATGGCGTTGGCTGCAGCAGACTCTCGGGGCTCGGGGGATTCCACGTCGGGGCTGGAGGAGGTGGAAGGGTTAACATGCCGGTGCTTCTGGGTTGCCTTCCCCCTTTTCTTATGGTGCTGAGACTGAGGCTCCATAGCCATGCCAGAGTCCTCCTGCTGCCTCACCGTCAGGCCATGGAGCTTTTCAGTATGGGCGATCAGCCTCAATGTGGTCCCCTCTCTTTGCCTCCTGATTCTTTTGCCACAGATCTAAAGAGCATAAAAAGATAGGAGCATAAGAAGTACCATACTGTGTCAGATCAATGGTCTGTCAAGCCCTGCCTACATTCTGTCTCCACAAGTGGGTGGACTGGGTGCCCAATCTCTCTCTGCAGTGGACTTCCATTCATAACAGGGCATAGGGCAATCCATTCCCTGTTGTTCCAGTCCCTGTGCTTTACCTTGCATATGGCGATTCCATCACCCATCTCATAAAACCTCCAGACATCTGACCTTCTCCGCTGAATGTCTGGGGGTGTCACTGGTGACCTCCACCTAGGGTCCTCCTTGGCCTGCCACCAGTGCAGGAGCCGGCATCTGATTCCTCTCTGAAATGGGAACACATTAAGAACACCAAAGTAATATTATGCATTATGCCTCCAGTCCTCCCTCCTTGGTGTGCTAGGGATGGCAACAGGAGATGTGACCCTGGCTGGCATGTGGAAATCCTGCCCTCCTTGCGGTGCAAGGGGATGCTTGGGAATGGGATGGCAAATGGAGAAACCCTGGCTGGCACATGCAAATCCTGCCCTTCTTTGGGTGCTGCGGAGGGATGAGACCCTGGCTGGCATGTGGAAATCCTGCCCTCCTTGGGGTGCTAGTAGCGATGGAAACTTGAAGTACCCTTGCTGGACCGTGCAAATCCTGCCCTCCTTGGGGTGCTAGGGGATGCTAGGATTTGCAACTAGAAAGGCCGTGGCTGGCACGTGCAAATCCTGCCCTCCTTGGGGTGCTAGGGGATGCTAGTGATTGAAACTAGAAAGGCCTTGGCTGGAATGTGCAAATCCTGCCCTCCTTGGAGTGCTAGGGAATGCTAGGGATTGCAACAAGAAGGGCCCTGAATGGCACGTGCAAATCCTGCCCTTATTTGGGGGTGCGTAGGGAATGGGATGACAACTAAAGAGTGGAGACCCTTGCGAGCCTAGCATATATTTGGGTGGGGGTGCTGTGTGGCGTTGCGTGTCTCTTTTTTACAAAAGGAAAGAGAGCTATGTGTTTCAGCCAGATCTAGTCTAACTGGATTGGGCCACTCTTTTCCAAGATGTATAAAATGAGTTTACACTTTACTTTGATGCCAAGCTAGCAAAGAAAGTATTGTAAAATGACAATATATTTATAAATAAATGAATTAAGCAAGAGACTCAGAATAGTATAACAAAATAAGCATAGTTTATTTAAATTTAAATAGAAAATATTAGTAGCTTACATAGAATGATATTGATAGCCAATCAAAGTTACATGATTTAAAAAACTTTTCTATTTTAAGAAAATAGCTTCTAAAAGCTTAACATATGCTTAATTCATTGGCTCAAAGATATCAAGAAAATAGACTTCACCAGTTATTTCCTTTTTTGCCATGATGGTGAGAGAGAAACCCCAACATAGTGTAGGATTTCAATCTGAAAAAGCAAAGCTAATGTCTCCCTTCTTAAAGCAAATTTGCAGTCCTGAGCACTGACGCTGATGACGTCAGTTAGCATGGAAATATACAGGATTCCAATTGGGTCCCTTAATTCTGAGCAAGTAAGGAGACTGAACAAAAAGTCAGATTTCCTTCAAAGTTTGAACAAAACCTCATATTTCCATCAAAATTAATTGAGAGAACTGACCAAAGCTTCAAGGTTTTTTAACCAATTAGTTGAAGCAGCTGTGTCTGCTAGGAAAAACTAAAACTTAAAACTTTTGCTTTGGAAATGGCTATGCCTGGTACCATTTGTCATTTAGACATATAGACTGATAAAGCTCTTGGTCTGGCCTCCAACGTTAGCTATTTTTTTCTGTTTCCTTGGATACGGTGAAAAGTTCACTGAGAAGTTTTAAAAAAGTTCATTGGAACACAGCTGAGGAGGCCTCAGCCTGAACCAAGGTACATATAGAAACTGATTCTAAAAATCAATGCATTGGATACAAATGAATACAGTAAAACACAAGTTCAATACATTGAAACAGAGTTAATATATTGAAACTCAAAATCAATACATTAGGAGGACAGATGGTCAAAAAATATATGCTTATAAGAGGAAATACATGACAGCTGCTCGTGCTCATGCCTGACTGCTGAAAGAGCTCCACACATTACAGTACCCTCTCTCTGTGGCAGACATCCACTGCTACCCACTGATGCCCACTGTTTTTGCCTGACAGTTGCCCACCACCCACACACCAACCGGCACGCCAGTGAGCTCACTCTGAACGGGTAGAGCCTTTCTTGTCCTCAAAGTAAAAAAAATGTTTACAAACCTGGTAGCACCTCCTGTGCATGTTGCTTGCTCATCATCCTTCTGTGCTCAAGAAGCCATCTCTTGACATTGCTTCCCTTGCCAGCTATCAGCCAGTCTCTAAGCTTCCCTTTTTAAGGAAGGTTATTGAACAGGTAGTGGTCCAGCAGCTCTAGGGGCATCTGGAACACATCGGTTTCCTTGATTCCTCACAGTCTGGCTTCCATCTGGGTTATGGCACTGAAACTGCACTTGTGGCCTTGGTTGTTGATCTGCACCAGAAGTTAGACCAAGGTCAGTCCACTCTTCTGATTTTCTTAACTATTTCAGAGGCTTATTACATGGTTGACCATGAAATGTTGGTGGCCCTCCTCAGGGAGAGTGCCAGAGTAAGTGGGACTATTCT
The DNA here is from genome assembly GCA_003113815.1 of Sphenodon punctatus. NCBI lineage: Eukaryota > Metazoa > Chordata > Lepidosauria > Sphenodontia > Sphenodontidae > Sphenodon > Sphenodon punctatus. The sequence continues at coordinate 2,185,279 of QEPC01011882.1, forward strand.
TGAATGAATCCACTTGTTCCTGGCCAGAAGAACTCAGTGAGTGTTACTGGAGGATTGTACATCATCCCCCCAGGACCTCATGTGTGGATTCCCGCTGGGATCCATTCTGTCCACTCTCATTGTGTACATTCAGCTTTGGGCAAGATTGTTAGAGGGTTTGAAGTTCGGTGTCATCAGTATGCTGATAACATCCAGCTGTATCTCTCATTTTCATCTGACCCAGGCCCGGAAGTCTCGGTGTTTGCCTGGTATCCAGTTACGGTGGGGGATTGGATGAGGACAAGCCATCTGAAGCTGAAGCCCGACAAGATGAAGGTGAAGTTGGTGGGTAAGGCCGAGGGAATGGAGGCCCCAATCATTGATGGGGTGCATCTCTCTTTGGTCCCTCAGGTTCAGAGTCTAGGAGACCTCCTTGATTCGTAGCTCTGCCTGGATGCTCAGGTGGTAGCTGTGGCAAGGAGTACGTTTGACAAATTACATCTGGTCCAACTTCTCCACCCTTACATCTGGGGCTTTGATCTTGCCACCATCATCCATGCATTCATCACCTTTAGATTGGACTAGTGCAATGCACTTTACATGGGGCTACTAGGGGTGTGCACCAGGCCCCTATGTCATTTTTGTTTTTCATTTTCATTTTCGTTATTCAAAAATGTTGGTTTCGTTATTGTTATTAATGACACTGTCATTTCGTTTTCATTATTGTTATTGTTTTTGTTATTGTTTTGTTTTCATTATCGGTATCAGTATTGTTTGGTATCGGTATTGTTATCAGAATCATTTTTATTATCGGTATCGATATTCATTATTGATATTGATATCCATATCGGCACTGTTTCAAATGAAGATTTTATTTTTGGTAACATTATCGTTATTGATTCCTGTGCACAACTAATATCTATCTAAATCAAGGGAGACCGGGGAAGGGAAAAAGCAAACTATCGATTATCTAATCAATTATCTATATAACTATTCTAATCCAATTTATATGTCTCTAATATATATATGTATCTAATCTATACTACCTATATATAATGTACAGGTGGGAGAAGGGCAGGGAAAGGGAGAAGGTAAAATGTAGGGTATGAAGAAGGAAAGGTATTGGTGGTAATACAATGAGGGCTAGGGAGGATTTTTTGTGTGCAAGCATCACAGTTCTATAAATGCAACATGACAAGCAGAGCTCTCACAGAATGGAGAGAAAAAACATCACCCTCCCATTATAAAGGGTTGCAGGCAGTGCCCTCCCCCAGAGACCCCCTGATTGGTTGTGGAAGGCAGCAGGCATTGAGCAATCACAGAGTGCCATGAGACTGCTGGGGTCTGCTTGCACTGCTCATTGGCTATGGATAGCAATGCATCTATCAGATACTGCTGAGCAGCTCGCTCCTCACAACAAAGACACAGTTCAAGAGTTCAACCCTGTTAAGGGCTTCGAGATGTCTGCTCCCTCCTCCCTTCTCCACATTTTCCCTCCAAAACCTTGCTAATAATGACAATGATAACAACATTGTAGGGTTTTTTTTGGGTTATCATTTTTCATTATCATTTTAAAATCAATTTTGTTATGGTTTTTGTTATCATTTTTGTTATCATTTTCATTATTGGTATCGATAGCGTTATCAGAATTGTTATCGGCATCATTAGCATTACCGTTACAGTTATCGTTACCACTATCAGTATTCTCGGTTGTCATTTTCGGTATCCTTGGTTGTTATTTTCATTATGTTGTTATTATCGACAATTTTGTTATCGTTATTGTAATAACAAAAATGACATGCACACCCCTAGGGGATACTCTTGGTGATGACCCAGAGGCTAGAACTGGCGTAGCTCATCTCCTTGTGGGGGTGGGCCAATGGGAACACATAATACCAATGCTCCACTCTCTGCACTGGCTGCCTATAGTCTTCCGGGTCCAATTCAAGTTGTTGATCATTACCTTTAAATCCCTATACAGCCTGGGCCCCATCGACTTGTGGGACCACCCCATCCCTCATGTCCTGGATCAGCCCCAGCGGTCAGCTGGGGGTGCCTGCTTGGAGGTCCTCTGGGTTTCTCAGGTGGCAATGCTCAAGTGGGCATTCTCGGTAACTGTGCCACAGCTACGGAACTCCCACCCGGTAGAGATTTGACTCTCTTCAGATCTCCCCTCCTTCCATAGACAATGTAAAACCTGGCTGTTTTGCCAGACTTATGGTGAGGGGGATGGGTAAAGGAGAATTGGTTACCTACCTTTGTGAATTCCTTTCTCTCTTACTCTCCTTCTCCTCCTCCGCTGGGTAGCTCTGCTGATGGCCGATAGGAGGCAGATGACATCATTTCTTTTCTGCGCATGCGTGCCAGGAGCTACCCGGTCCCTCAGTCTGTAGTATAGCCGAGTGCCCCTGTAAGTAGTTCTAACCTGACAAAAAACATAACTTTAAGCAAAAAGTCAGTAATACATTCGGGACATAAGAGTGAGAATCACTGGAACAAATGAACTAGGACCCAAACATGGTCAAAAAGTAAGAAAAACTAATCAGTTGTATACGTGAGATGCTGTGTGCTGTCCGGCAGGGAGGGTCGGAGGAGGAGAAGGAGAGTAAGAGAGAAAGGAATTCACAAAGGTAGGTAACCAATTCTCCTTTCTCCTCTTACCTCCTTCTCCTCCTCCGCTGGGATGTACCAGAGCAAAAATCCCTATCCTACGGGTGGGAGTCGACAGCACCGGGAGCATCCAGTACTGACTGCAGTACCCATCTGCCAAAAGCAGCCTCAGCTGACCGGAGATGGTGATCTTATAGTGTCTTACAAAGGTATGTAGGGACACCCACGTCGCGGCCCTACAAATCTCTTCATAGGAGGCTTGTGCCTGAAAAGGCGTAGGAAGTGGCCGCACTGCGGACCGAGTGGGCCCAAATCTGCAAGGGGGGAATCCTCCCGCCAGCCCTGTAGGCTTCAGTGATGGCCTGCTTCATCCATTTAAAAAATAAAGGCCTGGAAGCCTTGAGGCCCTGAAGGGCCGGGCGAGTGTTAACAAAAGAGGGCCGTGGATTTATGGAAGGCCCGGATCCTAGACAATAAATTTGAGCGCCCGCCGGACGTCCAATTTGTGCCCATCTTTCTCTCTGGTGAACCGGGTTGGGGCAAAAAGATGGAAGCACCAACTCCTGGGCTCTGTGAAAGTATGAGTTAACCTTCGGAATTAAGGCCGGGTCCAATCTGAGGAGGACCAAATCTGGTCGAGAAATACAAAAGTCATCCTCCATTGGCAGTGCACTCAGCTCCAAAACTCGTCGAGCTGACGTGATCGCCACTATGAACACTGTTTTTAGCGTAGAAGGTAGAGGGATATGTGTTCTCGGGGCTCAACAGGCGGCCTTGTGAGCACCCCTAGGACCAAGTTTAGATTTCAAGAGGGCACTCTGTGAACGACCGGGGGGAACAGGAGCTTGGCCTCCCGGATGAACCTCCTGACATGTGAGTGTGAGGATATAGCCCTATTGGTTTCAGCTCTCAGTACAGAATCGAGAGCTGCTGCCTTGCCTGGCTATGGCGTGGGCCCTGAGCCCTTTGTTTAATCCCTGTTGTAGGAACTCCAATACCTGTGGAATACCTGCCTGTCGTGGTCATCAAGGACTGGTGCAGTATAAGCCCTGCGTCTTAGCACGGCGCGTCCAATAGTCAGACTGTCAACTGTAGGGTCCGGATATCTGGGCAGGATATCGGGCCCTGACGCAGAAGGTCTGACAGTAGAGGAAGTTTTCTGTACTGACCCTGACTTAGTTGAATCAGCTCCGAGAACCAGGGCCCCCTGGGCCACCAGGGTGTGAACAGAATTAGGAGTGCCCTTTCCCTGCGTGCCTTCGCGATGGTCCGTGGGAGTAGGGGAAGGGGTGGGAACGCATAGAACAGTCCCTTGGGCCATGGCTGGTTTAGGGCGTCGATTGCCTCCGCCTCCTGGTATGCTTCCTGTGTCATGAAGCGGGAAAACTGAGTGTTGGTTCCGGAGGCAAAACAGGTCTGGAACACTGTCTCGTTGAGCATCCACTCGTGAGGCTGTAGTACTTGGCGGCTGAGCCAGTCCGCTGTCGTGTTGTCCTGTCCTCTGATATGGAGCACTTTCAGAGATGTCACGTGGGATTGGGCCCACTTGAATAGTCGCGTTGCTTCCCGATGTAGTTGGAGCGACTGGGAACCGCCCTGATGGAGGAGATATGTCTTTGCTGTGATATTGTCGGTGTAGATGAGCAGGTGGCGATTGGATCCGGAGGGAAAGAGTTGTTGAAGGGCAAGACGAATGGCCTTCAGCTCGAAGAGGTTGATTTGTTGCTTCGAGTCCCGGGGGGACCATACTCCCTGCACCGATCGAGTCGTCGTGTGAGCCCCCCAGCCTGTAGGCTGGCGTCTGTTGTTATTATGTCCCTTGGGGGGTCCGTAAGTGGAACCCCTTGTAAGAAGTGTGCGGGATCCAACCACCATGGAGATGGAGTTGTGTTTTTTTGTTGTTGTTGTTTTTTTTTTTTTAAATGTGGAAACTTGCCCCATGTCACCTGGGCTGTGCAAGAGACTAGGAGCCCAAGGAGTGAAGCGAGTGTCGTGAGTCTCAGTCGGTGTGACGATCTGAGGGTTCTTACCAGTTTCTGTATCCTCCTTGTCCAGTCTGGTGGTACGAACGTGAGGTCGGAGCAGGCATCTATGACTGTGCCCAGGTGCTGTAGCCTCCTCGACGGTCAGATGGCTTTCTCCATGTTGATTAGGAACCCATGTTGTTCCAGAGATAGGACAGTTCTGTTGAGGTCTTGTATGGTCTTCTCCGGAGACCGGGCCCGGATCATCAGATCGTCCAGGTAAGGATGTATATGGATGCCTTCCATCCTGAGGTTCGCCACCGGAGGTATCAACACTTTGGTGAAGGTCCTGGGGGCTGAGGACAGCCCGAACGGAAGGGCCCGGAATTGCCAATGGTGGTTGTTGTATGTGAAGCGGAGCCACTTCCTGTGAGTCGCTCTGGTTGGAATGTGGAGGTAAGCATCCTAGAAGACCAGGGACACCATCCAGTTGTGTCTGTGGATGTTGTGGCAAATGGAGGGCAGTGTCTCCATCTTGAACCCCTTGTTCGTCACGTACCGATTCAGGGTGTGGAGAATCTAAGACTGCTCTCCATTTTCCTGCCGTCTTTGTCACAAGGAAAAGATGGAGTAAAGGCCCGAGAAGTGTTGACCGGGTGGCACCTTTTCTATGGCCTTGGTGTCCCGTAGCCACCTGATTTCGTTCGTCATCACGCGATGTTTTTCTGCATCCCGGGACACCAGAAAAAACCTACTTGGGGGGGGTGCCGTCTAATTCGATGGCATATCCCCGTTCCACGCAGGATAGGACCCAGGGGTCCGAGAATGAGCGCGCCCACACATCGCGGAACAGCCGGATCCTGCCCCCGACCTGGCGGCTCTAAGGAGCCCCTTCAAGTGGACAGTTATTGCAGAGTCTTGGTCTTGTACTTGCTGGACACCTCTTCCGAGACTTTCGCTAGGCAAACGCCAAATAGTTGAGACCCTGTGAATGGGGAGGCTGCCAGCAAAATCTTTGCGGTGACATCCCCGTCCCAGGAGCGTAGCCATACCCAGCGTCTAGCCATAATGTTGTTGGCTACCGATTTGGCCGACCAAGGGAGATTGTCAGTGGGGCGACTGCCAGAAAGGCGGCTGCCATGCAGACTTTGGAATTTAGTCTCTGGGGCTTACCCTCTGATATTCCTGGGTCTTGTAATTCCTGGAGCCAGGCTAGCATGGCTCTGGATACGTAGGAGGACGCTATTCCTATCTTTAGGGCAGCTGAGTTGGCCTCCGAGGCTTTTTAAAGAGCTGCGTCAGCCGCTCTATCTGTAGCGTCCTTAGGGTGGCAATCCCCCTCGGTGGGGAACACAGTGTGTCTAGCTAGAGATGCCGCCCCTGCGTCTACCTTAGGGGATCGGAACAAGGGGTCCTTTCTCCTGGAGAAGGAGTATAGGGTGTCCTGAGCCCTAATACAGTTCAGGCTCACCCTGCCAAACCCTGTATATAACAAACCCTTACTGTCATGGCCCAGCCTTGAACCCATGGCCCTTGGGGTGCGGGAGAGCCTGTCCAGCACCCTGCGCCACCTGGTGGGCTTTGTTCAATTTGAAGCTCTTGTCTGTCTGCTTCCACTCTTGCAGAACAAGCTTCTCGAACGCTTTGTCTAAGGGGAGGGCCTGATCTCCGCCGTGAACTGATGGGATGTACTGGCGGGTGTCCTCCTCCTGAGTCGGAGGAATCCTGCTTAGAGGATTTGTCCTGTAACTGTAGAGTTTTAATGACATGAGCAATGAGCTCATACCTGTACTGAGCAGGAAATTGTCTCTCCCTGTCTTTGGAATCAGAGGCTTGTTCAACCCATTCACCCCCTTCTAAGTCGGAGTGGGTTTGATCAGATTCTGAGGAAGGAACAGACTCTGTCTGCCTCTGCTCAGATAGTGCCTGGTTTAATTCAGCATGTTTGCCCCTCTTGGTCACTCTCTGCTGAAGAGTGAATAGTGATTGTTTGCAGAGTGCCCCTTGAAGGGCGCCCGGGTTTCTTTTTGGGGCACCAGAAGCCCACGCCTTAGACTTTGTATTAGGCTTTGTACTATGCCTTTTTCTTTTTCTGTTTTGGTTGGATAGCTTTCCAAGGGGAGCCAGGATCTCTGCCATAGACTTTTCTATGGAGGCTAGGGGTACCTGTGTGTCCTGTTCTTGCGGGGGGGTTGACACTGCTGAGGGGGGTGACCCCTGAGGGGGGGCTGTCCCATACTCATGGCTTGCCTATTGCAAGAACAAGTAAGAGGTAATATAAGGAGTGGGAGAGGCTCTAGTTACTGAAGCCTCTTGAGCCAGGTACACAGGGGTTAATTTCCTCAGGGACAGAGCCCAGCCAAGCTGTCTCCGCCCTGTAATAGGCTGGTTTCACGTGGAGGCTGTTGCTAGGGTGAAGAGAGCAGCAGCGCTGCCTCCGCCCTGTAGGATTCCCTTGCACGTGGAGAACAATGGCTGAGGGAAACTCTGAGGCCCAGCCGGGCTGTCCCCGAGTTCCCTGCCTTGGGCTTTTTTCTTTTTCTTTCTTATTTTAATAGATTTAATAGCCCACAAGTGCTCTCGGGCGCGGCAGGCCGCCCCGGAGCTACTTCTCTTTCTTATATTGATTAGCCCCCGATTTTGCTCTCGAGCGCGGTCGCACCGCCCCGGAGCTTTCTGGATGTGAGGGGAGGGGGAGGGGCCGCCCAGAGCCCCGCGGCAAAGTGCCGGGTGTTGTTTTTTTTTGGTTTTTTTTTTTTTCAGGCTCGAGCTTTCTCCAAGAATTCCCCTCACCTTGAAAGTAAATTTAACTGTTTATGCTCCCTTAGGATCGCTGATTCTGTCAGACAAGTGGAGCTATTGCGGAGAGCGTCCTACCGGCCGAGGCAGATGAATAAGACTGAGGGACCGGGTAGCTCCTGGCACGCATGCGCAGAAAAGAAATGATGTCATCTGCCTCCTATCGGCCATCAGCAGAGCTACCCAGCGGAGGAGGAGAAGGAGGTAAGAGGAGAATGGATGTGTGTGGAGGGGTTATTTTAGGGGTAATGGGGTATTTGCTCTTTCAAGTCTCTGCTTTTTTTGTGGAGTTTTAACTGATATTTTATTAAATTGTATTGTATATTCTTATATTGGGTTTAATTTATGTATTATTCACTGCCCTGAGTTGCCTTTGGGTAGGAGAAGATGGTATACAAATATTGAAAATAAATATATGAAGGTGATGCTTCCCCAGGAGTCTCACCAGTTCCCGCTTTTGAAGCTGAGGCTTTGTTTCCAGGATGGGACTGCTGAGTGTGGGTGGATGTGTAACTGAGACATCTCCCCTCCCTGCCCTCATCTCTTACACACACTGGATACAAGTGTACTATTTGTACTGTTTAGTGGCATCACCACACCATTCTACATCACTCTACCTAATGGGATGACTGGTTGACAAAGTAGACATTTTGGGAACAACTCAGCTAGAGCGTACCTTTTAGAAAGACCACAATTCTTGAGTTTAAAATGTCAAGTGCTTCAGGCATCCTCCTAAGGTGGTCCTCTCTTTTTAGTTTTTACTCGAGACTACTGTTGTTCTAAAATCTACCAGGCACAATTTGTAACTCCATGGTGATTTATTCAAAGGAGTCCCCATGATGGTTTATTGCTCTTGAAAACTGTATATAATTAAGGCTTTATTTATAACTTTAGGAATGCTCCTGTTTCTGAAAAAAAAACACTGTGCAGCAGACCCACAATGCACTTACTGCACTGTAGGCATCCCTATCCCACTCCAGGCAGACTTACCATGTGATGCAGTGCATTGTGTGTCTGGTGGCCAGCAGCTGGCTGCTATGCACTGTGTCCTTGGAAAAAGGCAGAGGATGCAAGGGGTAGCAGCTTTACCCAAAATGGGGTAAGGCTTCCGAAGGCAAGGTAGCACACTGCCACTCATATGGCCGGTCCCTGTCTGTCTCACCATGCGGCAAGTACCACAGCAGGGCTTTGAGCAGCGAACACTAGCTTCAGTCCTACGTAGCCACATGAAAGCTGGGGGTGAGATAGTGGGTGGGCCAGGGAGGAGGTGGGGCCAGGCTGGGCCCCAGGTCATATGTACAGTGCCTTGGCCCGCCACAGCATGTGACAGGACACCTGATGGCAGACTGCCCACCCGGCTACCATCTGTCCTACTCCCTGCACTGGCCCCAAAGTGTGGCGGCAGTGATTGCCTGCAGTGGGGCATGTGGCAATCGAGCCCTTCACAGCTCATGTGGAGGCACCCCTTGCCACTGGAATGTTTTGTTTGTTTGTTTTCTTTTTCTAGGTTTTCTTTCACCACACTTCTCGACCTCCTCGCGTCCGGAGGTCCAGAAGTGTGGTGAATGCAAACACAGGCCACGTTTGACTGTGGTGCACATCTGGTGGTGAGCCAACAGACGTGCACCACAGTCAAACGTGGCCCATGTTTGACCGTGGTTCAGCCGGGGTGAATTTCAGTCGCGTAACGTCTGAAATCACCCCTAAAGGCAATCCAGAGCAGATTATTTTACCTAGAATCTTAAGAATCTAGATTTTTAGATGGGTAAAGACAACAAGAAAAACTAAGCAAATCTCAGTCTTTACCCGGTATAAAACAGCACCTTAACCACATTTAGTGCCGGGGGGAGGGTTTATTTAGAAATGCTTGTTTAGCTTCCTTTACACACTCCTAAGCTAAAGGCTACATTATTTTGACCTTGCATGAGAACAGGACTGTAAGTGGAGCAAGTTACTATTCAGTATGAGTAAAAGTGTAATACTCTGGCCCCAGAAATGAAAGTGCTTTACTATTGCAAGAAAAGTTGAAGTCCTGCCTTGTCCAAGATGAGTATTATAATATAATATAATATAATATAATATAATATAATATAATATAATATAATATAATATAATTAATTAATATATAAATTTCATAAGTGGATCCTCTTCAAAATGCTCCCGTCAACTGCCCTTATGGTCCGACTTTATATCATATCATTCTAAAGGAAGAAGCAATGGTTTCTGCAAGTACTTTGAGACAATGAATGCCAGTGGTGCCAATTATTGTTCCTGAGAAAGCTTCTCATTGAAATTAAGACAAAGAGAAATCTCAGCATTGATTAGAATGTTAGCATGGTATTAAAATGAAGAGGCTCTGACCTTTGCTCAGTTCTATAAATGACTCTACCATCAACTTCTCTGTCACTGATCAGAAATGCAAAAAGCAGTGAGATGAAAAGCAGACATTAAACTTCTGAACTTCTCGGTTTAATGAAAACAATAAGGAATTTTTAAAATATATAATTAAATCCTTGCAAATTGTATAAAACTAATCCGCTCTAAAGGAAAAGGGGTAAAACGAGAGATTATGGGATATTCCCTTGGTACCATGTATGATTGTGCTTTATTTTTAACCTTTCACTAGATGCAGCAATGCATAAATCATAACATTTTAAAGGTTAATGTGAAAGTTTCTAAATCCTTAAAGGATTGCAGAGTTGCAAATTATTGTCTTGTCCTGACTGCTACAGTCCTCAAATAAGATAAAGCAACTTACAGGCAAAAATTAGTTCTTCTAAAAATATTTTTGAGCATCTAGAAACATGTGCAATGTGCAGGAATGATAAATAAAGAGCAATATAATCTTTAATGAGAACATTTCCAGAAGGGAATTTTATTGTTGCTAGAATTAGAATTTGTCCCCTGCTTACAATATTAGCATATTAAACCTTAGGTTGTTTTTTGTATCTCTTTTAATGGCTTCCTTTGATTAAGCTACATGCTGCCTCAGTGCCTCCATTCAATTATTAGGCAAAGATGCAAACAGTGGCCCACTATGATTTCCAATTCATATAGGCCAGTGGTTCTGTTTTTTAAAATGCAAAGGCAAGAGTCTGAACACAGGGGCATCTATCCTTTAATGCATGTGTACAGCTTTCAAGGGAAGGGCAGAATAAATAAACAAATAAATAAATTTAAATTGTATAAAGCTGCTTCGAGGCTACAGCCATCTGATGATAGCCAGAGAGCGGAACAAAAGGATGGTAGCTGTTTGTGTCCGGTGTGGCCCTGACCATGAAGTTTTTACTGCCAGGAAGGCGATGATGATATCTTATTATTATGTGTATTGTTCCTGCTATTCATATTGCATTTTTATGATGGATGTATTGTGGGAGGGGAAGATGAGAGAAGAAGAGTGGAAGGGTAAGTTTGAGAGTTGGGAAGGAGGGAGGGATGTGGTCTGTGTGGGGAAACTAGGGCCGCTTTTAGACGTGCAGCTGGATCAGGTGCGGGAGTGGCGAAACAGCCGCGGCGCTGTTTTACACAAACCGAAAGCAGACGTTGTGCGCGTGATCCGGCGCCGCGCATTCTTTTCCGGCCGCGTATGTCACCCCAGAGAGATCAGGGTGGTTCGCTCGTGGTCGGCAAAGAATGCGCGGCCCCGGATCACGTGCACAACTTCTGCTTCCGGTTCGTCTAAAACAGCGCCGCGGCTGTTTTGCCGGTCCCGCGCCTGATCACAGCTGCATGTCTAAAATCGGCCTAGGATGAGACTCCCTCAGGTGAGAGAGAGGGGAATGTGTGGGAATAGGATAAGAAACATTTTAATGTACTAACAGCTGCTCTGTGAGGTTGTGGGGGCTAGAATGGGTGAAGGGGGAAGTGTTTCTTCCATGTGAGAGATGACGTTTAATGTCTGCTATTAATCCCACTGCTTTTTGAATTTCTGATCAGTGAGAGACATACCTTATTGTAGAGTAATTTACAGAACTCAGCAAAGTTATACCTTACTCTATCCCAAAAGTGGTTCTATCCTGGCAACAACCTCACCACACAGCAGAATCAGTGACAAAGCTGACTGAGTTGTTCTCAAAGGTGGTGCTGAGTAAACCTGATTTACACTATTTGGTGACTTCAACATGTACGTCAAGGAGGGCAACCATTTAGGGCCAGAGCAGGCCTTTATGTCAACTATGTGTCTATTCCAGTTAGTATCTGACTTCTTGCACTGAGGCAGGGTACATGTCAAATTTAATGTTCTCTACCAGCCTGGAAATGGAGTACAATTATTAGGGATGTGTAATAAAGATGCTTAATTGTTATCTTCCGAGGACCCAGATCTCAGGCCTCTTTTGCCCTGCCCCCATCCCATTGTGTTGGTTGATCAGTTAGGGTGATTTCAGATATTATGGGGCCCGTTGGCCCCGTACCGAAATCACCCCATTCATTCCCCGCCGGGGTCACCCCACCACGCCGTAACAGACGTGCCGGGGGGATCCTGGTGGGGAATCTGGGAGGGGGCGGGGCCGCGCGGCACAACGTGCGGCCGCACGGCCCCTCCCCCTCCACGCTCCTGCCACCCGCCCTCCGGGGAGACAGGCGGGCGGCGGGGCTAATGCAGCTGCCACGTCGGGCCGAATTCGCCACGGCCCGGGATCCCGCCGGGGTTCCCGGGCCGTGGCGCCCGGCCAGATGTTACTTTTTTTTGGTCCCCACTGGGGATCTCTTTGACCACACTTCCCGGGACATTCCCCCCGCTAGCCCGGGAAGTGTGGTTCAAATTGACCCCATGCGGGTATTGACCGTGGCAAACATCTGGCGGCCGCCAAACAGACGTTTGAGACACATTGATCACAGGTGCGTATTCACCGTGGTTCACTGTGATCTCATAACGTCTGAAAATACCCTTAGACTTGGTTCAATCTGAAGATGAATGGAGCCAATTGGATTTCTGAACTCTGTGGAGGTTAGACCAACTGACTTGGATGGCTAATCTATAGCTGTCCTGGTCAAACTGCAGAATAGTATATTAGCCTTGGTCATCAACTCGGTTGTGCCCCAGAATCCTCTCCCACTGCTGACACAACATAGGTTCCCCTGGTAAAGAAGGCTCCTGAGATGGATGAAATGACAGGGTAAGGTGATTACTAGAGCACAGATGGCACTTAACTCACTCCACAGCCAACCAATTGTGGCATAGATCTTTTTGAAGGACTGTACTGTGACTAGGGTGTCACTTTTACTTGGATTGGCTTCACTTGGTGTTGCTACTAACAGAGAGGGTCTTTTCAGATGGACGTGGGGCTGTCCACCCCCTGAGCTGCTCCAAGGTTGCACCCCCACATCTGCCTGCACCCAGTTCCACCTGGGTCTGTCTCAGATAGACTGGACAGGTTCCCCAGCATACAGTCTGCCCATGCAACTCCCACACACACAACAGAGTTGCAGGCTAGAGTATCTGCAACACAATGGTGTTGCCTGGGGCAACGACCAATTGGAAACAGAGCAGCAGTGTGGGTGCACACATCAAATGAATTGCTGCTCTGCTTCAGGCTGGTGCCCTGGGTTTGGCTGGCCTGCTGTGCTGGTAGTACCCTGAGATGTTCTCGAGCACCACAGGCAGGGCTTCCTTGGAGCAGGCACAGCCTGCTCTGTGCCTGCTCCACCTGCACATCTGGTAGGGCACTTTTAAAAAACGATTTATTTTTTATTATGGTATTTACTTTAATACATGGTGTTACAGAAGTGCATTTTCAACAAACAGCCTTACAACTAGCTGAAACTTCTCTCAGCCTGCCAACTGACTGAGGAGTTACATAAATTGGGTGGTCAACCTCTTGTTAATCTCCTAAAGTCTAGCGGTCTCAAATGTAAAAGGCAAATAAGTATGATCTATCATCGAAGGTTAATGGTTTAGCTTGAATTACGTTTAGGCATGGTGAACAGCGTGTCTGCAAATCTTCATTGTCATCCTTCAGGCAGGAAAGCAGTCTCTCCATTGAAAATATAAACCACATTTGGTTGAATCATTCTCCCTCTGAGGAACCATTCTCTGATTTCCATGCCCTGACTATTACATTTATTGCTGCTAAGGTAAGTACTATACATGAGTCGTGATATCTTTTCATTGCAGTTTGCTCAGGACACAGACCCAAGAGGACTATTTTTAGTTTGAAGGGAATTGGGAAACCTGTAACATTTTCCATATAGCACCATACTGTTCACCAGAACCTTTGTAGTTTACTGCTGGCCACCATTAATGGAGGTAGCATCTCACTTCCCTACAGCCGTGCCAGCAGAGACGCTGGTATTCAATTTCTGGGGGTTTTTATTGGACCAGAGTCAGATAGTTTCTTAGACTGAGATTCACGTGGGATTGTCTGGCCTCCAGGGATGTTTCACAGAGGTTAAAATGTTAAATGATCTTTTCAAATTGAGGTTTTTAAAATTTTGTGTTGAGGTCCATTTCCTCCCTTTTTATATACACCAACTCTTTTTTGTATCACAGGGTTTTAAGTTCCCTGTAAATTCTACCCAGGCTCCCTCTGTTGACTGTAGTCTCAAATACAACCCTCTCCATGCTGTGGGGATCCCTGCCATATTCTTTGGCCATTCCTGTAGCTGTAAAAGCACTTTTCAGTTGTATATACTGAAAATTACTTATTTTATTTTTTAATAAGGTTTCCAGGTTTTCCTGCTGGATAAATTTGCCCTCCTTGAATACTTGTCCTGCTCTAGTGATCTGCTTCTGGCGAAACTGAGTTTGGAGCTGTGCTGCTGTGTTCCAATCAGTAAGTATTTTTAAATCTATAAGTAAGTATAGGGAGGCTTTCATAGGGCCCTTACATTTTTTAACTATTATTTTCCAGTTCCTCCATGCCTCCCACGTAAAAGAATGATCTTTCCAAAGAGGCCCTTCTAGCTGTCCCACCTCCAGTAGGAAAATATTAAAAAATTTCACTTTTAGGTTGTGGGCTTCCTGCTGCACCCACTTGTGTTGCTCCAAGTTATGAAACCAGTATTTCAGAGCGCTTAGTACTGCTGCTTTTTTATATACTCTGAGATCTGGGAGATTTACGCGCCCACCTCCCCCCAGTCTCTTTAGTCCTCATCAAGACCTGGTTTTTTTATTCTATGCTTTTTGTGGCTCCAAATCACCTCTGAGAGCAACCTGTCTGTTTCTACAACAATTATTTAAATAAGTTAATAATTTAAGTTTGTTCATCTTAAACAAGTTAAGCTTTCCCAACCAACTACAGGTCAAGTCTTTCAAGGAACCTGCTTCTATTTTGACTTTTTTAAAATAGGTCTGGGAAGTTTTCTTTGTATAGATTTTTAAGGTTTTGGGTAAGTTGAACTTCCAAATATTTTTTCAACCTTTCTGTGAAGGGGACAGTTTCTCTGATAGCTTGAGTTTGAGTTTCATCTTTACCATATATAAGGGCATGTGATTTTTCATAGTTAATTTTATAGCTGGAAATTGAGCCGAATTTGTCAATCAAGTCTATCAATGCAGGGACTGAGGTCTTGGGTTCCAATAGATTAGATAGACAATCATGTCGTCAATAAATAGGGAAATTTTGCATTGTTCAGTACCCATGTATACTTCTTTAACGGAGACTTCCTGACTTATGACGCAGGCCAATGCTTCCAGAGGCAGGTTGAATAACAATGGTGACAATGGGCAACCATGTCTGGTCCCTTGGGTCAGATTTATAAGAGTAGAGAGGCAACCATTAATGAGTACCATGATTGGAGGGTCCTGTATATTGCCTGAACCCATCTTAAATAGTTTCCTCTGTACCCCATTGCTGCAATTATTCGGAATAGACACTGCAGTTCCGCCTGATCAAAGACCTTGTCTGCATCAGCAGACACTACTACTGCTGGGATACCTGCGTTGCTAAGGTGATGCATACTGTTCACCACCCTATGAATGTTATCACTTCGCAATCTCCCAAGAAATTATAAACCCCACTTGATCTGGGAGAATAATGACCCATGCTATTGCTGATAACTGACTTGCCAAACACTTAGAAAATAATCTTCCGGTCAGTGTTTAGCAGGGAGATTGGCTTGTAAATTTTACATTCGTCCAGCGACCACTCCGGTTTGAGGATAGCAGTTATTTTAGCCTCATAGAAGGATGGTGGCATGCTTTTTTCATTTAGAGTGTAATTAAAGGCTTTTAGAAAGGGTTGCCCCACTTTGCCTGCAAAGGTTTGCTAAAACTCACTCAGCAGCCCATCAGGGCCCACCGCTTTGTCTTTTGGTGTGGCCTTTATTACTTCTCTCACCTCCTCTATGTCTAACGGGCATTTAAAAAGATGGCTGTGTTTAACTTTGGGTGATTTTAGACGTGCCCCATCTTCCTCTAACCACGGTCCAGGATCCGTTTCGGATCTCAGACAGGAATCAGGCCATCCATCCTTTAGATTTGCCAGCCTGATTCTGGAGGGGGATCGGGAAGGGGGCAGGGCCATGCGTCATGACGTGCGGCCACACAACCCCCCCCGCGCTCCCCCAGCCGGGCACCATCCAGGAGACGGGCGGGTGCAGTGGCCACTCAAGCTGCTACACCCAATCCCATAGCGTGGTTTGGGCCACAATCCAGGCCATTGGAGGTAACAACCCATCCCAGATTGTGGTTGCGCTAACTACGATTCCGGAGGTGAGGCCGGCCTCACCTCCAGAACCATGGTTAATCTGATTCCCGCTGGAGGTTCACTGGGGTGAACCTCTGGTGGGAACCCCATTAGATGTTACGGGCCTCTAGTCCACCACAGGGGATTCACTATGGTAAGAGGGAGGCCCGTAACATCTGAAATCACCCTTCATGAATTTGTGTTTTTTGTGGAAATGGATCTATTTCTGATATGATTGAGTTAGTGGTGGTATATAAATTCAAGTAGAAGCTATAAAATTTCTCTTGTATTTTTTCCTTGGTGTTAATTCTAAGGCTTCAGAATTTTTGAGCTCAGCTATGTGTTGCTTCTGGGCTCTAGATTTTACTAGCCTCACCAAGACCTTGTTATTTTGTTATTTTGTTATTTTGATCATAATAGTAGCACCTTATTTGTTTTAATTTACTGGTGGTTTTGTCTAATTCTTCAGTATTGATGCTTTCTCTCAGCTTTAATAACTCTGCACATCTTTTGGGAGGGGTTCTGCTTCAATTTGGCCTCTGTTACCCTTAATTGTTCATACCATTCTTTCAGCATTTCTCTCAAATTTTTTAGGATTGCTGCCTTTAGCATGATTATTTTCCCTCTTATGACCGCCATGGCCGCCTCCCTTAGGGTACTTTCAGACATGATGCTAACCACCCTTTAACCACCCTTGATGGTTATTTATGCATGTTTCAGGGCTGTATTGGTGCCCTATGCAGCCCTGAAACATGCATAAATAACCACCAAGAGTGGTTAAAGGGTGGTTAGCATCATGTCTGAAAGTACCCACAGTGTTGTGAATTAATTGACCCTGCATTTAATTCAAAGTAATCTTCTATATCTTTTGTTAGTTGCTCTTTAAAGAATTTATTCTTGCATAGGCCTCTGTCCGTTTGCCAATGAATTTCTTTTGGGTTTATTTTATTTTATTTTATTTTATTTTATTTTATTAAATTTATACCCCGCCCCATCCTGAGCCCAGCTCAGGGCGGCTTCCCCAAGTTAAACTCCGCCATTATTCCATGGTGATCCGAGAGAGTCTGTGGTGTAATATATACTTTCCTGCAGGCACCCAATTCACTCTGAGGAATCAGGATATGGTCAATTTTGGAAAATACTTTGTGTGGGATAGAATAATAGATATAGTCCCTAGCTATGAGGTGTAGAAATTTCCAAATATCTGACAGATTATGGTTGGCCAGCAGTTCTTTATTTTTTTCTTGCCAATTTTTTAGGAGTTTTGAATTTGAGTGGTCTCTCCACATTAATGGAGTGTTATGGTCCCCTTGTATTATTAGTCTGTTTCTGATTTGCACCTTTATTTTGGGGATGTATTTTTGGAGGAACTGATGGATTCCTTCGTTAGGAGCATAGATGACAAATTAAACTTCTTGTCCATTTAAAATCTCATTAACCATCAGGAACCTACCTTCCCTGACCTTTATTGTCTCTTTGATAGTGAAGCTATTTGTTGCCATGATACCTATCATCACTTCTGCCCGCTTAGTTGATGTGCAGGATGCCACTAACTCTCCAATTTTTCTGTTTTTGGATCAAAAAAGATCTTTATTACACCAGATGTGTTTCCTGGAGGAAAAAGACATCACATTTTGTCTCCCAGATCATATCTTTTACCCATTTACATTTTACCGGTGTGTTTAGGCCCCTTACATTAAGTCTTATTGTTTTAATTTTCTCTGTCATTGTGTATTTTTAGGGGTCTTTTCATCTGTCCTGCGACTATCGAAGATATGAGGTCCCACTTTCTTCAGCATCATGACTGTGGATCTCAGCTTCTGCTTTCACCTGTGCAGCACTACTCCCTTCCCTGCTCCCTTGGGGCTGGGTCATGCCTTTTTAAATAAAAATGTAAACAACCATTTCAATGGGATCACCTGACTTTTTCATTGTTGTTTTTTAGGGTGACCACCTTCCCAACTTACAAATAAAAGTTTAAAAACTAAAAACACCAATAAATTTCAAAATCACATTATAACCTTGAAGAGTATACTCCCTCCCCCTCCCATCCCTAGAGACATCCTTGGTGTCCTTCCCTTCAGTGAGGCTACGTCCCACTGCTTTTGGCAGTTCCCCCTCCTATTTTTGACAGGTCCTGAACTGTGGGCCATGGGACAGCTCTCCCCCCCCTTGCGGGGGCAGGGTATGGGGCGGGGTTTGGGGAGGTCAATTTCCGTGCCACTTCAACCCGCTCCTCATAACACCAGGAGCAGCCACAGACCATGCTGGAAGTGTGTGCTGGGGGCACGGGTCAAGGGGGCATGGTCAAAAGGGCCTGCCCTTTGGCCGGGCCCCTTCAGCCAGGCCAGGAGGTTGGGGCGGAGGGGGTATTGGTGGATTTAGATAATGTTAGTTTCTTCCTGGTGAAGGTGGTAAGGAATGCTCCCCCTGTGAGAGGGATGGAGCAAGAGGATATCCCCTGGTGGCAGCAGGGGAGGGAAGATAGTAGGATGTGGAGCCAACTGCCTGGTGTGAGCAGGGAGTGGCATGAGTGCATGCTAGTGGAGGAAGTGTGGGGTAGCGATATATGTATTTAATGTAGTTTAATTGTATAAGGATAAATAAGGGATTTTGTTGTATCAGATTGAATTGTATTGGATTGTATATTGTATTGAATTGCTGTTGGGTTTTCCCTGTGTGGGATATAAAGCCCAAAATTGTATTTTTTTGTTGTGAGTCAGCTCGCGTCAACTTGGGTTGGGAGAGGCGGGATATAAATAAACTGTAAAATGAAAATGAAATGAAATGAAATAAACCCTTCCCCCCACCCCACAACCCCATTGCAAGTTACTTGCCCAAAGTCTATGCACTACCACCCTAAGGGATGCATAGTACATACATTATAGCTGCTCAAAAATCTTCTTTCTCATTATTATCTCTGATGTCATATTCTCCCCCTTAGGGGATTGAACCTATTCCTAACCATTTTCTCTTTTTTTAAACTTATATACCAGTCTCAGTCATAGCCAAACATGGCACACTGGAAGAGCTGAGCCAAATAAAACTTCTAGTCTTTGCACAGAAAGTAGGGGAAATAACTTAATCCCATTAACCCACACCAGCTTCCCTGTACCTTTTCTTGTTTGGGTTGCTCATGTCCTGGTTTATAGGAATGGGTGAACAGAATGGAGTTCGGAAATTCGGTTCGGTTCAGTTTGAAATTCGAGTTCGAAAATTCGGTTCAGTTCAGTTCGGTTTGAAATTAGAGTTCGGTTCGGAAGTTCAGTTCGGTCGACCGAACAGACCGAGTTCAGTTGAATTCTGAACTTCCGAACCAAGTTTGGCCATTCAAAACCAGGTTTTTTTGGTGTGTGTTGCCACTAGGGATAGGTGAACAGAATGGAGTTCAGAAATTCGGTTCGGTTCGGTTCAGTTAGGTTTGAAATTCGAGTTCGGTTCGGAAGTTCAGTTCGGTCAACCGAACAGACTGAGTTCAGTCCGAACTCCGAACTTCCAAACCGCGTTCACCCATCCCTACTGGTTTGAAGTGTAAGTTTCTGGGCTTCTGCTCCCCCTTGGTGGGCTATGATAGGAAGTGCAGAAAAGAAACAAAAAGATCTCCCCCCTCCCTTCATTCTCTCCCTCATCCTCCTGCCCTTCCATAGGATTTACTTTGCCATCTGTTTAACCCTTTAGCGAGGCAAGACGAGCCTCACTTATACCTTCTCCAAAATATATTTTCCAAAACTCAGAATCTAGAAATAAAGAAATAGAAGAAGCCCTCCCAGACTTTTGTCTTTTTCCTGGTTTGGCTGAAGGCTTTCTATTCCAGCAAAAGCTGTCTCTCAGTTCACTGTGTTGTCTGACACATCTTAGACTCCTTCTGGGTGTCTGGGACTGCTGCTTGTGAGGAAGACTATGGGTGAAAATAGACATGATGCTAACCACCCTTTAACCACCCTTGGTGGTTATTTATTCATGTTGCAGGGCAGTCTTTGTGCCCTATGCAGCCCTGCAACTTGCATAAATGACCACCAAGGGTGGTTAGTGTCATGTCTGTTTTCACCCTTTGAGGTCTTCGGGGTCCTGAAAAAACTTTCTCCCACCCCCCTCAGGATGGACATTCTGGCAGGGAATTGCAATTGTGATTAGAGATGCCTTTCCTGGAGTACTGGGGAAAAAATCCACCCACTTTCTCCTTTTGGCTACTATGGCAGCTGAGTAGTCAGGGAATATTCTTAATGCTGTTCTGGAATTCCAGATTTTGCTTGTATCTGGCCAGACTTAATATATTTTTATTTGTCTTGAACGTCCAAGAATGTAACAATAATGGTGCAGGGGCTCTCCCCTCCTTGGGTCTCACCCTGGCTTTTTTGTGAGTCCTTTCTATTTTAACTTTATGCAGATCAGGCTCATCAGAAAATAAAGCTCTCAGGACTTCCCAGATCATCTCTCTAGGACTCTTTTTTCCAGCCCTTCTCTCAGCCCAGTAAATCTCAAATTAGATCTTTGAGATGTGTTTTCAAGGTCTTCAGTTTTGCCTAAAAGGCATGCTATAGTATCTTGAATTCTCTTTATTTGGTCTTCATTCTCCAGGGAGTGGTCCGCCATGCTAGTAATTCTGTTTTCAGCAGTGTCCATTCTCTTGGAGAGATCCTCCACCTTTTTGTTATTAAGTTCTGTTATTTTCTGGAGTTTTCTCACCTCAGCCACCAGCTTCTCTCTGACTTGCACGACCACTGCAAGACCTTTTCTAATTGCTACCAACAGAGCCATCATTTTGCCACTAGGGATGTGTGAACAGATAGCTGTTCGGGTTTGGTCCAGTTCGGTTCGGTTCACCCGTTCGGTTCAGCCGTTTGGTCCGGTTGCCGAGTTTAGGTTCGTCTGTTCAGTTCGGTCATGTTCAGTTCGGTTCGGGTGTTCAGAAAAAGTATCATGAGAGCCCATGATCATGCCGAAAACCGGAAATTCGAGTGCGTGCGGAGCTTGTATGGGTGAGAGCATGTGTGTTGTGGCTGGGTGGGTGTTTGGTTTTGATTTGTGTGTTTTGACTGTGTGGTGTGTGTTGGTTTTGGTTTGACTGGTTGGTGAGTGTTTGACTGGTTGGTGAGTGTTGATGATGAGGATATATCTGATCCTTTGTAGGGGTGCAAAGGATGAAGTGACTAAGGATTGCCCGGGCTTCCCTGTTAAGGAAGCAGAAGAAGAAATAATCCAAGCTATAAGCAGCCTGAAGGCCAATAAGGTGCCAGGGTATGATTTTGTGTGCCCTGAAGTCTTTAAGATTATTCCAGAATGGTGGTCGCCGATACTGTCAAGGGTTTTCTCATATATAAATTTGACAAAATCCATTCCTAAGGAATGGGGAACCAGTATAATCGTTCCCCTGTTTAAAAAGAGAAATCCAAACGACCCTGCCTGTTATAGGCCAATCTCTTTGCTCCCAATATGGAAAAACTCTCCTGAATTGGCTGGATAGTTGGGCCAGAAAGTATGATTTAGTGCCAAGAGTCCAATGTGGGTTTGGAGCCGGCTGCTCAGTAATGGACAGCTGTTTCATACTGGCACATTTCATCCATAAATATATGTTCATCCGCCGGACTCAACTTTTCCTGGCATTTGTGGATTATAAAAAAGCTTTCAATTCTGTCCCACGGATGAGTCTGTGGGACAAGCTGGCCCAAATGGGCATCGACAAGAGCTTGCTGACCCTGATAATCCAGTTGCACTCAGGTAATGTTGCAAGGATCCTGGTGCCACCGAGCAGCAGGCTTACAAAGCCTATAGGAGTAAATAAGGGAGTACGCCAGGGCTGCGTACTTGCTCCACTATTATTTAATTTGTATACGAGTGACCTGAATGGGTTATTGTTGGAGCAGGACCATTGTGCACCAAAAATTAAGTCCTGCCCTTTACCTGTTCTCCAGTATGCGTACAATACCATACTTCTATACCAAACCAGAAGAGGACTAAAGGCATTTTTAGACACGTGTGGAGAGTATTGTGTTAGCAAAGGGCTGGTGATAAACATCGCCAAAACAAAGATCATGAGGGTGGGGAAAAGGACAAAAAAATATAAATGAACTCTGCAGGGACAGCCCTTGGAACAAGTGAGCTCTTTCTGCTATTTGGGGGTGATAATTACTGGGAACGGAACATGGAAGAAACATATCTGGCACACTGTGGGGAAAGTAAAGGCCTCCTCTAGGGAAATCCTAGCAATGGCAAGACGTTCCATAATGGTTACTACCTCCAGGATTCTGAAGGTATATGAAATAAAAATCCAGTCAGCCCTATTATATGGCCAAGAAATTGTTCCAGAGGAAAAAGTTACAGGACTAGAGATAGCCCAAAATAAATTTCTTAGGCAGCTAGTGGGGGTCCCCCAAACAGTACCAGGCTGTGTTATGAGGGCAGAGACCGGTATGGTCTCAATTGTCTCCCTAAAAAGGCAGGCATTAGTGAATCTGTGGCTACGTCTCCTTCACCAAGACAATAAGGCATTATCATGTCTGTGCCTTATGGAGATGTTGGAGAACACTGGTGGGGCGGTGTATCCATGGCTTGGCTCCCTTCTAATGTTTTTAGCCAAGGCCGAACTCTCTGTGCAGGCAGTGTGGCAACTATCCCTAGCACAACAGAAAAGGCTGGTAAGGTAACGGCTACTGGATATAGGCAGGCAGGAGGACATGGTGGTCTTGGTGGGCTGGAGAGCTGCACCATGGTATGGCTGAGTTAAAGAATTTTTTGGCCTAGAGGCATATTTGGATGCATTAAATTCCCAGGGGCTGCATAGGAACTATGCCAGGCTTCGGCTTCAGCTCATCGAGACCGCCATGACCAGTATAACGCCTTACCATGGGATAGCCGTAGGTGTATCTGCGGTTTGGGCAAGGCAGAAACAATAGATCATATTCTTCTAAAGTGCCCACTGTATGATAGCCTTAGGGAAGTTTGGATCCTGCCACTACTGCAGGGGAAAGAGTATTGGACCCTGGCATACAAAATAATATATATATTGAGCCTGTCAAGGGTAGAGGAGCTCACCACTGTTGCCATGTTTGTGAAGCTTGCCCAGAAAATTAGAGCAGAGGATAATGGATAGCATACGGAGGATGCATTTGGTTCTAATAAGGGGGCTAACCTCTTGGATGAAAATTGGGTCTTAAATGAAAGAGGCCTAAATTGTAGGGGTGGGCGTGCCGGTAAATCCGGTATCTGATAATGCTGGTACTGGGCGTACCGGCATTATCGGATTCAACCCGGTAAATCCGGTCCCGTTACCGGATTCCGGGTACCGGATTTTTTTACATTGCAGCCATTTAAATGAATGGCTGCAATGTAANAGAGATAGCCCAAAATAAATTTCTTAGGCAGCTAGTGGGGGTCCCCCAAGCAGTACCAGGCTGTCTTATGAGGGCAATTATGGTCTCAATTGTCTCTCTAAAAAGGCAGACATTAGTAAATCTGTGGCTACGTCTCCTTCGCCAGGACGATAAGGCACTACCACGTCTGTGCCTTATGGAGATGTTGGAGAACACTGGTGGGGCGGTGTATCCATGGCTTGGCTCCCTTCTAAAGTTTTTAGCCAAAGTCGGACTCTCTGTGCAGGCAGTGTGGCAACTATTCCCAGCACAACAGAAAAGGCTGGTAAGGGAACGGCTACTGGATATAGGCAGGCAGGAGGACATGGCGGCCTTGGTGGGCTGCGCCGTGGTATGGCCAAGTCAAAGAATTTTTTGGCCTAGAGACATATTTGGATGCATTAAATTCCCGGGGGCTGCGTAGGAACTATGCCAGGCTTCGGCTTCAGCTCATCAAGTCCGCCGTGACCCACATCCGGTATAACGCCTTATTAAGGGATAGCCGTAGGTGTATCTGAAGTTTGGGCAAGGCAGAAACAATAGATAATATTCTCCTAAAGTACCCACTGTATGATAGCCTTAGGGAAGTTTGGATCCTGCCACTACTGCAGGGGAAAGAGTATTGGACCCTGGCATACAAAATAATATACATATTGAGCCTGTCAAGGGAAGAGGAGCTCACTGTTGTTGCCGTGTTTGTGCAGTTCGCCCAGAAAATTTGAGCAGAGGATAACGGATAGCATATGGAGGATGCATTTGGTTCTAATAAGGGGGCTGACCCATTGGATGAAAATTGGGTCTTAAATGAAAGAGGCCTAAATTGATATATATGTGTTGTGATGTCATATGGGTATAGAATAAGAGAGTTCTGTTTTGTTAAAACAATCAGCTTGTATTCCCTGGAAACTGTCTAGAATTCTTTTTATCTGATGTTTCAATGGTTATGCTAGGGGGTAGGTGATATGCTAAGGAGTAAGGTTCTGTTACACTAAGAGTGTTTTATATTGTTGGATTTATTTGTATGTGTTTAATTGTGGGGCCATGGTGAAGGCTAGTGCCCTTCAATAAAAAATTCAATTCATTAGAGCGAGCTCACTGGCATGCAGGTGTGTGCATCGGTGGTGGGCATCAGTCAGGCACAAACAGTGGGCATCAGCAGGTAGCAGCGGATGTCTGCCACAGAGACAGAGGGTACTGTAGTGTGGGGGGCTCTTCCAACAGTCAGGCACAAGCACGAGCAGCACCCCCACCCACATATGTGCCTGCCAGCCATAGCCAGGGTGTCCACTCTCCAGGTGCCATCCCTACCTAGTACCCCCAAATAAGGACAGGATTTGCACATGCCAGCCCAGGTTTCTCCATTGCCATCCCTCCCAAGCAGCACCCCAAAAGGGCAGGATTTGTACGTGCCAGCCAGGGTCTCTATATTGCCATCCCTCCCTAGCAGCATCCCAAGGACGGCAGGATTTGCACATGCCAGCCAGGGTCACCATCTCCCATTGCCATCCCTAGCACTCCAAGGAGGGAAGACTAGAGCCATCATCATAAATGCATGATATTACTTAGGTGTTGTTTACGTGTTCCTATATCAGAGAGGAATTGGATGCCGGCCCCAGCACTGGTGATACACCATGCAGGACAATGAGGCGGAGGTCGGACTCACCAGTGCCACCCCCAGACAGTCATTGGACAACGTCCAATATCTGGAAGTAGTTTGAGAAGCAAAAAAAATACGCTGTCTGCAAGGTAAGGCACGGGGGCTGGAACAACAGGGAATGGATAGCCCAATGCCCTATGACCTGTTAGGAACGGAAGTCCCCTGCAGAGAAAGATTGGCCACCCACCCACTTGTGGAGGAGACAGAATGCACTGCAGGCTGGGCTGACACAGACCGTTGGTCTGATGCAGTATGGCACTTCTTATGTTCCTATCTTTTTGTGTTCTTTAGATCTGCTTCAAAAGATTAAGGAAGCAGAGAGAGGGGACCACGTCGCATATTGAAAAGCTCCACGGCCTGATGGTGATGCGGCATGAGGACTCTGGCATGGCCGTGGAGTCCGAGAAACAGTGCCAGAAGAAGTGGGGGAAGGCAACCCAGAAGCGCTGGCATGTAAGCCCTTCCCACTCCCCCAGCCCCGATGTGGAGTCCCCTAGGCCCCAGGAGTCTGCGGAGGACAAGGCCTTTCGGGCGGAGGTGGAGAGGCCCACCTGGGACTTTTTGGCTGCCCTAAAGGTCCAAGCAGTCACCATGGAGAACCGATTGGTGGAACGGTTCTGGGCGGTCAAGGTGCAGGAACAGAAGGTGGAGGCATACGTGGAGTACGTCTTCAAGTATGTCTCCACCGAGAGAGCCGACCAGGAGCTCTTCTGCCAGTCGGTCTCCAACTGGCGGGCGGCCATAGCAGGGGCTGTAGAACACGCCATGGAACGTGGATATGAAATGCTGGCTGGTGCGTACCCTGCCTCTAGGTCCCCTCCACCACTTATGTCTTTCCCCCAAATTCCAGGGGGCAGGACCAAAGACTGAGTATTTAGTGCATAAGTTTCCTTTCTATTTAAAATATTTTGGTTTTGTTTTATAAATTTGTTGTTGTTGTTTTGTTAAGTAAAGCTATATTTCTTGTTATTGTTACGAGCTGGCCTGTCCAATCTTTTATTTCAATCTGTGTTTAAGTTCTGGCTGGCAGGTGACAGAATCGCATACAGCTAGTCAATCTCTACCAGCAGCACCTGCCACCCCATGTAGCATAGTTATTAACCAAAAGATGTGCCAGCATCAGGGTCTCAACTTACAGACATCCCCCCAGGAGGTGCAGGGCTTGTGTTTGGGTGGGTGGGTGTGACAGAGAGAAAGAGAGACAGGCTCCGTGGCAGTGGGCATCAGGCAGCGGGCAGCAGGCGGCAGGAGCTGGTGGTCGGAGGGGCTTTTATTTCCAGCAGCTTCAGCGGGCATCCATGGGTGGGTGCGGAGGTGTAGGCTGTAGACTGGGGGGGGCAGGCTGGGATGCGGGCGCCGGGCTTCCAGATACAGTGGAATGGAATGCAGCCCCCAGTGGCTGGAATGATGGTCCCAGAATCTAGTTGATGGTTCCTGTGACGGCCGGGCATGACTGATTCAAGGATAGTAGAATGACAGCCTAAAGCCTATCGGGCACACTTCATTCAATCATGCGACTGGTGGTAGCAGCAGGTACAGGAACGCACAAAGGCAGGCAAGCATATATAATATGTTGTTTTATATTCCAACTCATTATGGTAGGTTTCCTGCGTGCTGGATGTGGGCAATGGGCATTGGGCGCATGAGCACAGATGGGAGTTCTTCCTGGTTCTGGCAGGTGGTAGCCAGGGTAGCTGGATACACCTACCTCTCCCCCTCCAACCCCCAACTCTCTCGGTCTAGCAGGGAGCCTCTCTCTCTCTCTCTCCCTCCACCTCCTCTCTCTCGGGCCATATAGTGCAGGTGACAGCATGGGTGGGTGTCATGGAGGAACATAGGGTCACACATGTGTGATTCTGGCCTACATGTAGACTACAAGCCTAGTAAATATGTAAATCAAAAGGTGCAACATGTATGCAATGTTACAATTAAGAACTGTAAAACTCAAATCAAGACTGTAACACGTGACCAAGCTCCAGGAAATGGAAAGACAGTTTGTGGATTGGCCCCAGACGGATGGCCAGAGACTTTAAAAATGCTAATGCAGGCAGCCATTGCCTACATGACAGACCTCAGATTTCTCCAAGGTGGGAACAAGAAACAAAGAGACCATGAAAGCTATTTAAGGAGGCCATTAAGCCACCTTCAGGAGCTCTCACTCTCGCTGGGCCATCTTGAGCACTCTCATCTGCATCCTGGATCCTGCCAGCCAGCGAGGCTGGAAACCATGGACTGAGAGAAAGGACTTTGCTTTCTAGCAGCTCTANTATAGGTTAGGAATGCGTTATATTTACCTTTGATTTCTAGTAACCACTCTGTATCAACTATCTTGCTTATGTAATCAATAAACTAACTTCTTATCTTTATGAAGAAGTGTCTGTGTCTAACACTAGAACACAAGTGAGCAACAAGAGTTCTCAAGCTCTTGCGAACCCAGAGATTAAAGAGTCTGTAAATGGGAAGGATCAGGCCCTTGGGTGACAAAGGGGTTGTCCCTGCGGCAGGCTTGAATTGGCCAGAGAGAAAAACTGATTCAAGTGGGCTGTACGCGAGGGAAACTGAGTCACTCAAACCCGGTAAAGTGGGGGTGTGGACCTCCAACCCGTGACAGTGGGATCGTGTCTGTCTCTCCTTCTAGCAGTGGGGAGACTTTCTCTTTTATTTCTCTCTCTCTCTCTCTCAGCAGCAACCTGGGCAGACAGACAGGAAGAGTAGGATGAGAGACAGGAAGGCGGGCTGAGACAGGCTTTGAGCTTGGTGGCAACCCGGGGTACAGAACCCTTGGCACAGACAGCATATGGGGCCATTTGGCACTAGCAGAACCAGACATTGGTTACCAGGGTAGAACCCTTGGCACAGACAGCATATAGGCCTAGGGGCCATTGACACTAGAAGCAGCAGACATTGGTTGCCAGAGTTGGGCACACTTCATTCAATCAAGCGATAGGTGGTAGCAGCAGATACAGGAACGCACACAGGCAGGCAGGCACATATAATATGTTGTGTTATATTGATATATTCCATCTGATTCTGGTAGGTTTGCTACTGGATGTAGGCATTGGCCAATGGGCATCGATCGGGTGCATGAGCACTGATGGGAGTTCTTCCTGGTTCTGGCAGGTGGCAACTTGAGCTGGATACACCTACCTCTCCCCCTCCACCCCATCTCTCTCATTCTAGCAGGGAGCCTCTGTCTCTCTCTCTCTCTCTTTCCATATAGTGCTGGTGACAGCATGGGTGGGATTGTGTCTGCCTCTCCTTCTAGCAGTGGGGAGACTTTCTCTCTCTCTCTTATTTCTCGCTCTCTCTTTGTGTCTGTCTCTCTCACCATGAACAGCAGGTTGCGTAAAGAAAAGCTGGAATAATGACAGGGCACACCCTGATGGTAGGTCCTGAGATGGGGTTAGAGTGGCAGCTTCTAGATATTGGACAGCCCTCCCTGCCAGTAAATTAGACCCAGAACCCGGACAGCACTCTAGCCACTCTAGCCACTCTAGCCCCAGAACTCTAGCCCCAGGTTCTGGGGCTAGAGTGGCACTTTCTAGATATTGGACAGCTCTCCCTGCCAGTAACTTGGCCCCAGAAACCTGATGGCGGGTCCTGAGGCTAGAGTGGCTGTTTCTTGATATGGGGGGACAACAGCACCTCTGTGTGAGGAATGATAGCTCCAGACCCATGAGAGTGGGTCCTGAGGCTAGAGTGACAGCTTCTAAATATTGGCCATAGCCCTCACTGCCTGTAACTTGACCCCAGAACCCTGGTGGCGGGTCCTGGGGCTGGAGTGATTGTTTCTTGATGCGGTGGAACGACATCACCCCTGTGCGAGGAATGATGGCCCCAGATCCATGACGTTGGGTTCTGAGGCTAGGGTGGCAGCTTCTAGATATTGGCCACAGCCCTCCCTGCCTGTATCTTGGCCCCAGAACCCTGACGGTGGATCCTGGGCTGGAGTGGATATTTCTTGATGTGGTGGAATGACAGCGCATCTGTGCGAGGAATGATGGTCCCAGACCCATGATAGTGGGTCCTGGGGTTTGATTGTCATCTTCTAGATATTGGCCACAGCCCTCCCTGACTGTAACATGGCCCTAGAACCCTGACAGTGGGACCAAGGGATAGAGTGGTTGTTTCTTGTTACAGTGGAACGACAGCACCTCTGTGGGAGGAATGATGTCCCCAGACCCATACCCACACCATATAATTTATTAGTTCAGCAAATATTTGCTATTCACAGTAAATCAAATTAAGGCTAAAAACAAGGAAGCTATCATAACTCTATAAAAGGCGTATAACTCAAAGGAGAATAATCGAATCAAAAGGAAGTCATTATCTAGTATATACATTCACCCGCAAAGCAGTGCCATAGCCAGCAAGTTAACCAATTTCACACTGTTTTGTGTTCTCGGGTCACTATTAATTAAAACATTGAAACCGCTTTAATATGGGCTTCATCTGATAAACTTAAAAGCTCCTCATAAGATTTTGGGTGGCCCAGGGTGCCCTCATCCAGCACCGGTTGGATCCAAAGATCCCTATGGACAGCATACCTGGGTCACTCCAAGACTATATGGGGCAGCATCTCCACTACCGATGGGCATGACATACACGTACTCCTTGCTCTTGGTATGCCCTCCCTCCTACCCATCACTTCAGCCGCTTCAAACAAATTAAAACAAAATAACATAAAAAACCTCCAGAGTCTAGAATCCTGATTTTTTTCCAAGTAAAATTCTAATTTCACCGAGGTCTTAACTCGAGGGTAATACACTGAAATTTTATTTTGTTGTAAAAGTTCCAGATCCCTATTATTGGCCCAGTCTTTTATTTTCTCCTTTAACTCCCGCTTAGAGGGTCTGCTGTCAGGCAGGCCGTCTTCTTCCATCGGGAGACCTATAACACTATTCAGGTGCTTTAAATTCTTTATCCATGGATATTGGGGAGATCCCACATGTTCCTTTTTTTCTAAATAACAATCAGAAGCCAAATTGGAATTTCCTTTCATTATATTCTTCCAAAAGGAGAAGACCCTGAGGCACAATTGGGAAAAAAAATCTCATAGTGTCCCAGTCTCCACCCTTAACATAGTAAGGGGGGATGCTTTAGGGACCCCTAAAATGCTGCAAAGAAAAAAGTTTTGCGGGACCTCCAGCCTACTAGAGTAAGAGGCTGCGGTTATTTCCCCTCCATAGAGTAGGCTGAGAATAACCTTTATTCTAAAGATATCTAGCAACTGTCGAAGAGGGGCCACTGAGGCCATCAAATTTAGTTTTAACAGTCCTCTGGCTACTCACTTTGCCTTTGCTATCTGTCCATCATTGTGTTTTTTCCATAAGGTATTTGAAGAAAAAATCACTCCCAGGTATGTATAATGCGAGGTTGGGAACAGCTCTTGCCCCCAACATACCATCTATCTGCTCTATATGATTTACCAAGAGCCATCACATTTGATTTTTGCATATTGATTCTTAATGCATTCTGCTGGCAAAAGCTATGCAATGCCACTAGCATTTGTTGCAGACCTTTCCTTGTCTGCGAAACAAGAATGATATCATCTGCATATAGCATTATAGATATCTCCCTCTCTCTTATTCTCAGAGGCGTTGGATTTGTTGCCCCTACCATAGGAACTAAATCATCTACGTACAAATTAAAAAGGAGGGGGGCCAATAGACATCCCTGCCTTACCCCTTTTCCTAATAACAATTCCTCGGTAGCATCCCCTTTGGAGCTCATCCTTACCATTGCTTTAGTTGTCTCATGTAATTTCATGATTAATTCCAACTGTTCTGTAGGCATCCCCATTTTCTTAAACTTCTTCCACAGAAGTTCTCTACAGACTGAATCAAAAGCCCTTGTAAGATCTATATAGGCAACAAAAAGGTTTCCCCGCCTCACTACCACATACTTGTCTATAAGGTGTCTCAAGACAAAACAATTGGTGATAGTTGATTTAGATCTACTAAAACCTGATTGCTCCTCATGCAAAGGGTGATTGATCTCCACCCATTTTTCAAGGACTGCCAATAGAGTTCTTGCATACAGGCAGGAGGCTTATTAGCCTATAGCAAGCTGGGTCTAGCATACTTCCTCGCTTGAAAATGGGTATTATAATAGCTTTGGCCCAAGCATGTGGAATTTCTCCAGTGTGATTAATCAAAGTGAAAAATCTAGCTAACACCGGGGCCCACCAAGAGGCAAGACTCTTAATGAGCTCTGGTGGAATTCCATCTGCCCCGGGGGCCTTTCCCGTTATGAGCCTATTGATCCCTAGAGAAACCTCCTGTGCAGTAACCAATGGGACAAAGGAAAAAAATTTCCCACCCAGGGCTACATATTTCAAGAGATTTTCCAGGAGTACACTTCTCATATCCACTTTCTTAAATACTTGGGAGTAATAAGATATCCAATTCTCCTCTGATATTTGAAGATCTCCTACACTTCCTCTGGTCACACACCAGCTATTAATTATATTCCAACATTTTGAGGAGTCCTTGGTTTGTGCTGCCACTTGCAACTCTGCCCATGTTTGCGCTGCTTTTAGTTTTTTCTTCTCTCTCAGAAGTTTATAGTAATTTCTTCTTAGGAGAATAAATTCCTGCCAGTACACTCCCACTCTATATCTCCCACATTTTCTCCTTGCCCTGATCACCTTCTTCTTTTCATTTCTACATTGGGCGTCATACCAAACTCTTGGGTTGAGAACTGTCTTAGATTTGTTAGTTACAGGGGTATTTCTAGCATGTGTCAGAACTTGATCAAAAATAGCCTGTAACCTATTACACATGGCACTATAATCTCCAGTCTTCAGTATAGCAGTTCGTAACGCTGCACCTTCTGATGACAGAAAAAACTGCAAGACCTTAGTTCCTGTGGCCATTGTCCACTTTAATCTTCCAATTATCTTAGACGGATGGGATTCTCCTAGAGGGACACATCCCTCACTCTGAATTAAATCCAGCCATAAAGGGAAATGGGATCCCTCTGGTCTTTGAATGACAGTTAGATCTCACACCAGGGGAAACACTGAGGCCGTAGTCTATCAAACTTGCTCCTTGATTTGAATCATACGTATATTCTCCCCAGGGATCAGAGTATGTACGCCCATTAATAATTATAAGGCCATGTTCTACAAGGAGTTGCATAAGGTTCTCCCCATGCTTATTAACTATTCCATATAGGGAACCGCTACTTGGAAATCTGGCCACCAGATTCACCTCACTATTAAGGCCTTCTGTCTTCAAATTCACTGTTCCAAGACCCATGACGGTGGGTCCTGGGGCTAGTGCGGCAGTTTCTAGATGTGGGCCACAGCCCTCCATGCCAGTAACTTGGCCCCAGAACCCTGATGGTGGGTCCTGAGGCTAGAGTGGCAGTTTCTTATTGTGGTGGAATGACAGTGCCTCTGTGCAAAAAATGATGGCCCCAGACCCATGACTTTGGGTCCTAGGGCTTGAGTGGCAGCTTCTGGATATTGGCCACAGCCCTCTATGCCAGTAACCTGGCCCCAGAACCCTGATGGTGGGTCCTGGGGCTTGAGTGGCTGTTTCTTGATGCGTTGGAATGGCATGCCTCTGTGCGAGGAATGATGGCCCCAGACCCATGATGGGGGTCCTGGGGCTGGAGTGGCTGTTTCTTGATGCTTTGGAAAATTGGCTCTCTGTGTGAGAAATGATGGCCCCAGAACTATGATGGTGGATCCTGGGGCTGGAGTGGCAGCTTCTAGATATTGGCCACAGCCCTCCCCGCATATAAATTGGCCCCAGAACCCTAACAGTGGGTT
The DNA here is from genome assembly GCA_003113815.1 of Sphenodon punctatus. Classification (NCBI taxonomy): domain Eukaryota; kingdom Metazoa; phylum Chordata; class Lepidosauria; order Sphenodontia; family Sphenodontidae; genus Sphenodon; species Sphenodon punctatus. The sequence goes on from QEPC01011882.1 coordinate 2,218,044, forward strand.
CTTAGACTGGAGGGGCTGTTTCTTGATACGGTGGAACGACAGTGCCTCTGTGCAAGGAATGATGTCCCCAAACCCATGGCTTTGGGTTCTGGGGCTAGAGTGGCAACTTCTAGATACATATTGGCCACAGCCCTGCTGCCCGTAACTTGGCCCCAGAACACTGACTGTGGGTCCTGGGGCTGGAGTGGCTGTTTCTTGATACGGTGTAACGACATCACCTCTGTGTGAGTAATGATGGCCCCAGACCCATGATGGTGGGTCCTGGGGCTAGAGTGGCAGCTTCTGGATATTGGCAACAACCCTCCCTGCCTATAACTTGGCCCCAGAACCCTGATGGTGGGTCCTGGGGCTGGAGTGGCTGTTTCTTGATGTGGTGGAATGACAGCGCCTCTGTGCGAGAAATGATGGCCCCAGATCCATGATGGTGGGTCCTGGGGCTTGAGTGACAGCCTCTGGATATTGGCCACAGCCCTCCCTGCGTGTAACATAGGCCCCAGAACCCTGACGGTTTGTCCTGGGACTAGAGTGGCAGCTTCTAGATATTGGACAGCCCTCCCTTCCAGTAACTTGGCCCCAGGACTCTGACAGCAGGTCCTGGGACTGGAGTGGCTGTTTCTTGATATGGGGGAACAACAGCACCTCTGTGTGAGGAATGATGACCCCCAGACCCATGATATTGCCCACAGCCCTCCCTGCTTGTAACTTAGCCCCAGAACCCTGGTGGTGCGTCCTGAGATGGAGTGGCTGATTCTTGATGCGGTGGAATGACATTGCCACTGTGCGAGAAATAATGGCCTCAGACCCATGATGGTGGGTCCTTGGGCTAGAGTGGAAGCTTCTAGATAAGGGCCACAGCCCTCACTGCCTGCAATGTGGCCCCAGAACCCTGACATTGCGTCCTGGGGCTGGAGTGACTGTTTCTTGATGTGGTGGAATGACAGTGCCTCTGTGCAGGGAATGATGTCACCAGACCCATGATGGTGGGTCCTGGGGCTAGAGTGGCAGCTTCTGGATATTACCCACCACCCTCCCTGTCTGTAACTTGGCCCCAGAACCCTGATGGTGGGTCCTGTGGTTGCAGTGGCTGTTTCTTGATATGGTGGAACGACATCGCCTCTGTGCGAGGAATGATGTCTCCAGACCCATGATGGTGGGTCCTGGGGCTAGAGTGGCAGCTTCTGGATATAGGCCATAGCCCTCCATGCCTGTAACATGGCCCCAGAACCCTGACAGCGGGTCCTGGGACTGGAGTGGGTGTTTCTTTATGCAGTTGAAAATTGGCTCTCTGTGCGAGGAATGAGGGCCTCAGACCCATCACGGTGGTTCCTGGGGCTGGAGTGGCTGTTTCTTGATACAGTAGAATGCTATCACCTCTGTGTGAGGAATTATGGCCCCAGACCTATGACGGTGGGTCCTGGGCTAGAGTGGCAGCTTCTGGATATTGGCCACATCCCTGCCTGATTTTAACTTGGCCCCAGAACCCTGATGGTGGATCCTGGGGCTGGAGTGGCTGTTTCTTTATGCAGTGGAATGACATCGCCTCTGTGTGAGGAATGATGGCTCCAGACCCATGATGGTGGGTCCTGGGGCTTGAGTGGCAGCTTCTGGATATTGGCCACAGTCGTCCCTGCCTGTAACAAAGCTCCAGAACCCATAATGGTGGGTCCTGGGGCTGGAGTGGCTGTTTCTTGATGCAGTTGAAAATTGGCTCTCTCTGTGAGGAATGATGGCCCCAGACCTATGACGGTGGGTCCTGAGGCTGGAGTGGCCGTTTCTTGATATGGTGCAATGACATCACCTCTGTGTGAGGAATGATGGCCCCAGACCCATGACGACAGGTCCTGGGGCTGGAGTGGATGTTTCTTGGTGCGGTTGAATGAAGCTTCTCTGAGAGTGGAATGACGGGCCCAAAAACCCATGGCACAGATAGCATGGGTGGCATTGGAAGCAGCAGCAGACATTGGATTTCCCAGAGGCAGCATTGGCAGCTGGTGCAGACATTGGATTGGCTGGGCACAGGACCCGTGGCACGGACATCAGAGGCAGCATTGGCAGTAGCAGCAGCAGACACTCAGATAGGCTGGTGAAGACTGTGCAGCGTGAGAGAGAGAGAGCCAGTCAGATAGGCAAGCTGAGATCGTCTAGACAGAGGTCAGCAGGCAGGCTTACAGTTTCTCAATGTAAACAGTAGTCAGATAGGTCGGCCAAGGCCATGTATTCTGAGAGAGAGAGAGAGAGAGAGAGAGAGAGAGAGGGAGGGAGGGAGGGCAAGGAGGGTGACACTGAAGCAGTGGGAGGGAGGGACAGCAGACATTGGTTGCCAGGGTACAGAACCCTTGGCACAGATAGTTTATAGGCCTGGCCTGGAGGCTATTGGCACTAGCAGCAGCAGTAGGGATGGATGAACAGAACCGAGTTCAGTAATTCGGTTCGGTTCAGTTCAGAAATTCAGTTCGGTTCGGAAGTTCGGTTTGGTCAACCGAACTATTCGAGTTCGGTCTAAACTCTGAACTCTGAACTTCCAAAGTTTGGAAATTTAAACCCCATTGAACTAAATAGAATATTATCTTTTAGGGATGGGTGAAGAGAGCCGAGTTCAGAAATTTGGTTTGGTTCGGTTTGAAAATCGAGTTCGGTATGGAAGTTCGGATCGGTTGACCAAATTGGTCGAGTTCAATGCAAACTCCGAACTTCCAAACTGCGTTCTCCCATCCCTAAGCAGCAGACATTGGTTGCCAGGGTACAGAACCCTTGCCACAGATGCCAGGATCAAGTGCAGCCAGTCAGTGTCACATAGGTGGGCCGAGATCGTGTAGCCATAGGCCAGCTGCCAGGCTTACAGTTTGTTTCCCAATACCACCCTGCATCATGAGGTCAGTCAGATAAGGCGACTGAGGCAGACTAGTATGAGAGGGAGAGAGAGAGGCAGAGAGAGAGGCAGGGTGGGTGCCAGGCATTGGGAGGGAGGGACAGCACCTCAGCAGCACAAGAGCAGTAGCCCTAGCCTAGATTGAGGAGGAGGAGGAGGAGCCCCGTCCAGATTGCCCCTGGCATGGGATGGCATGTGCCACTGCACCATCACTCCTTGTCCACGGGCAGCTCGGGGAATCCCAGCAGCAGAAGGTTGACCCTTAGGAACAACAACTGCTCCACCAACTTGGCCCCCAATCTCAGGTGGTGCGGGGAGCAAATGTCCCCCACCACAGAGAACACCCACTCGCTGGGGACACTGGTTGGTGGTTAGGACAGGATACCATTGACCACTTTCGACAGGGCTGGCCACACGTTGGCCTTGCCGGCCCAGTAGGCCAAGGGATTGCTGCTGGGATCAATGCATGGCTCCTCCTCCAGGTAGGTCTTCACTGCTGCTGAGGTGCCATCATACTCCCTCTGGTAGCTCTGGGTGGACACCACCTGCCCCACTGCCCTCAGCCATGCTGCTTGCCCTTTTGTGCTGGGCCCAATGATCCCCAGAGTGGCCTGCACACAGGAGGAGCTGATGGCACTAGCAGGGGTCCTGCTGTTGCTGCACATCCTGCTGCTGCTGCTGCTACCACTAGAGCTGGGGGCAGGGATAGACCCAGGTGGCTGGAAGGGGTCACCCCTCCCACTCCCACCATCCCCAGGGTCGTCCTGCTGCATGGCCCGCTCTGCCTGCCAGACCTTCTGCACCAGCGTACCCTTCCGGAGGCCATAGACTGCTGTCTCGCGTGCCATGTTGCCCTTGATCCTGGGGTCCAGCATGGTTGCCAGGACATATTCCNTGCTGTTGCTGCACATCCTGCTGCTGCTGCTGCTACCACTAGAGCTGGGGGCAGGGATAGACCCAGGTGGCTGGAAGGGGTCACCCCTCCCACTCCCACCATCCCCAGGGTCGTCCTGCTGCATGGCCCGCTCTGCCTGCCAGACCTTCTGCACCAGCGTACCCTTCCGGAGGCCATAGACCGCTGTCTCACATGCCATGCTGCACTTGATCCTGGGGTCCAGCATGGTTGCCAGGGCATATTCCTCCCGGCGCAGGAACTCATCAAAGCGCACACTCAGTCCCGCCTTCAGCTTCCGTGCCAGGTCAAGTGCTTCATTGGAGATCTTCCTGCCCGGAGGGCCACAATCCCACCCCCTGAGAATCTCGTCCAGGCTCCTCTTGAGACTATGGACCAGCGGAGTCATCTGGCTGAGGGTGGCGGTGGAGCTGCTCAAAGTCTTAGTCCTGGCCAGGAACGGTCTCAGGACGAAAACCGTCTCCCATTCCTCCCTGTTGTACCCTGGAGGTTCCTCAATGTCTGTCTACAGTTCCACCTGATGCAGATAGGCCTTCTGCTCAAGATTAAGAAGCCGCTCGAGCATCGGGAAGGTGGAATTCCACCTGGTGGAGACATCCTGGATAAGCGTGTGCACCAGGGACCCTTGCTCGGCCTGCTTCTACTGGAGGAACGCGCTGCCCTTCACACTGCGGTTGAAGAACCCCAGTAGCTTCCTCCCCTGGTCGACCAGGGAGCTACGGGTGCCTGGCCCAATCCCCTTATCCTCCAAACCCAGAGTGTCCTTCACCACAAGATGGAGGCTGGAGGGTGTGTGTGGCGCAAGGGGTGCTTGTGAAGCCCCCCTCACAGACTGCCTTTAGTATATTGGCCGCATTGTCTGTGACCACATTCCCCTTGGTGAAGGCTGCATCTGGCATGACCCACTCCCTCACAATGGTGGCCAGGGCTGCCTCGAAGTTCCTTGAGGTGTGGGAGCTTTCCATGACTTGTGCCTCAAGCAGGACCAACCTGCATCCTGCTTCATGACCCCTCCTGCCACTGCCAAGCACTGCCTCTGGGTCCTGCCACCAGTGCGTAGTCACTGCCAGGTAGGCATTCTGGGCATTCCTGGAGGACCACAGGTCAGTGGTGAAGTGGACCATGGCCCCCACAGCCCCTGCCAGCTGCTCCCTCACCCACTCCTTCAAAGCCCTGTAGAGCTGTGGCACCACAGTCTGACTCAGGGTGGAGCAGGAAGGCAGATTAAAGTTGGGGGCCAGGAACCCAATCAAGTCCTTGTCCTCCACCAGTGACAAGGGCTGGCCATCCAGGGCAATCCATTGTTGCCAATATGTGCTTTGCTTTCTCTTGGAAGCCAGTGCCAAAACGCCCTGCTGATGGCCTTGAGAGATCCCCCACCCCAGCTCCTCCATGGTGGACTGATGGTGCTTATGGGGAGACTCCTGCTGCTGTTCTGCCCCCCTAGCTGAAGGAATACTGCTCCTGCTGCTAGAGGCAGTGGTTGGTGCTGGTACAGGACGCTTGCCCGCTGAAGGAGCCGGGCGCCTGGCCGCTGCAGTCAGGAACCCGTTGGCATCCACTTCCCCTGCCTTCCCACTGAGCAGCAGAGCACTGTTGACATGACTTTAGGTGCCTTGCCATTGCCGTTGTCCCGAGGTTGCTGAGCACCTGCCCACACTTTACCACCTTTTTGCACACAGTGCACTGCACCTCTCTGGGATCATCTGCCCGCACCTGCTTAAAATGATCCCAGACTGAGGATTTTTTTCCCCCTCTTGCATTCTGGACTGCCCCAACTGATGCACTGCTGCCAGCGGTGCTGGGAGGGGGAGAACTTGGTGGCTCTGGAGACACAGCTCTGGGAGGAGGTTCAGCCATCACCTCAGATGCAGACATCTCTGCAGCACTAGTGTCTGCAACTGACTCACCGTCAGCGATCAGGGTGATGTCCCATGAAGGGAGTACTGGAACCCTGAGGCTAGTCTGCCCGTGACCGCCATGCTGCTAGCACTCTCCCTGTGACCCCCTCTATAGCTGCTAGTGCTGCTGCTGCTGCTACTCCTCTCCCTACTGACTTTGCCCAAGGATCGGGCCCTTCCTCTAGCAGCCGGGGTGGGACCCACCAGCTCTGGACCGCTGGGGATCGCCTCGACAGTGAGGGACATTGGTGGCCCTGGATGAACATCGGGAGCAGCACCAGCACCTGCTCCAACACCAGCAGTAGCAGAGACAGATGCAGCCTCAAGTCCTGCAGGCCTTCCAGTGCCCTGCATGGCAGTGGAGGAGGGCATGGACAGGAGGCGATGCTGAGATAATGAAGCCAGCGGCCCTAAAGCAGGCCTGCTGAGTTTGGGGTGTGGTGATGTACTCGGGCTACTGCTGCTGCCTCTGACATGTGCCCCATTGCCTCTCCTACAGGCAGCAGACCAGCCTCTCCTTCCCGTCTCCATTTCTCCCTCCAAAATAATGTTTTTATATTGTGTTTTTGTTATTATTATTATTTTATTTAAATTTTTAATCTAATATTTTATATATATAAATATACGGGTGTATATATACACTAAATCTAACTACTATTAAGTATTCTAAAACCTATTGAACTAAATGGAATATTATAATAATTAACTACAAAGGCCTTGTCCTACAAACACACTGTATCTCTATCTATCTCTATAACTAAGCTAACTACTATGTATATCTATCTAGTAA
>QEPC01011882.1:2224616-2252803 GCA_003113815.1 Sphenodon punctatus
GGGCGAACACAAACGCGAGGTATGACCGAACGACCGAACACGAACACACGGACTGAACGCGGCCGAACCGAACGGCCGAACACAAACCGCGATCTGTTTGCCCATGCCTACTCTTAACGCTGACTCTCCAATCAGGATCTCTAACCTCCCATTTTTAGGGAAGGTTACTGAAGGGGTGGTCACCCAGCAGCTCTGGGCACATCTCCATGCTTTTGGTTTCCTGAACCTACACCAATCTGAGTTTTGTCCTGTGTACAGTACTGACACTGCTTTGGTGACCCTTCTTGGTGAGCTATGTCTGAAGACTGACGGGAAATTTTACTCTACTTTATTATTTTATTTTATTTTATTTTATTTTATTGTTTGGCCATTGGCCGTAACAAAATCAATCACAAAAATGAGTAACATAAATAATAACAAAAAAAAAAAGAACAGATCAGCAATTACAAACAATAAATCATAAATCGTTATAGGTTGGCTATGGATAGCCCCTTTCCGGGCTTGTGGCAACAGCAGATGCTCCAACCTATTTACAAATTTGGCAAACCAGCACCAAAGAACAATTCTAAAATATCTATAAACAAGACCTGGGACATCAGGGGACTAACTATACTTCCCGGAACTAAGAACTAAATCAATTTTCTAGCTCGGGGCCTCGTCAAAGCCGGCCGACGCGTCATACCCTCTACGTATTTTAATTAGTACGAAAAAAATTGCAACTGCCTTAGTCCTGGCAGAAACTCTGTCTCCTAGTAAATAAATTAGCTGCTGGATTTTAGGGCGAGACACATCCAACCCCGTAGCAGCTATAAGTTGGCAACGAACCAGATCATAAAAGTAAGTAAGTAAATAGTGTTCCAGATCCTCTATCCCAAGCCCACACGGGCAAAGTCTCTCTAAGTAAGCAATCCCCTGGTATCTTCACAGCAGCATGGCCATCCGCATAGATTGGAATCTGAGCCTAATAAAGGCCTGTCTCAGTTCCGGGTTGAGAAGAAACCATAGATATGAAGCCCCACCCTGAGGGGGGAGGACATATTTATAGAATGGAGAGATATTACTCCCGCAATTTTGTCTATCCTGATCTCATATATGTTGTTTTACCTGTTTTGTAACCTGTGTGCTAGTGAGATCCTGCAGACAAATTTCTGATAAGTCCAGGTAAGCAAGCCGTTGCCTGACCTCAGCCCACCAGATATCAAGGCCACCAACTGAGTCTGTTTGTTTCTCTTTTATCACTAACACCACTAGGGAATCTTTAGGAGCATCCCTCAGCCTAGCCCAATAGTTTAGGAGCCGACTTTCAGTGACAGCCCTTATAGAATGTATACCCAGCTCCAAAGCTATCATAGCTGAACAAGCAGATGGATGGAGCCCTAAGATCCTACTGATATTATTAGACTTTTCAGCTAGGGATGGGTGAACAGAACACCGTTTGGAAGTTTGGACGTTTGGTGGTTCAATTCGAAACCCGAGTTCAGGTTCGGCTGTTTGGTTCAGTGGAGTTTGGTTTGGCCGAACTCGGCCGAACATCTGAAAATAGCGCTATCAATACCGATACCAAAATCGAAAAAACAATTTGGTATCGGTAACATTTGGCCCTGAAACCTCCCCTGGTGTCCACCCCTGGTGTCAGGAAGTCTTCTCCTCAGCTGCCTCCCGCTTACAGTCACGTTTTTCCCACACAAAGTCACGTTTTTCCAGCCCCCAAACTCATCTGAACTTTTCCGAACTGTTCGGTCGTTCGAACGTTTGGTTTGGAAGTTCGGTTCAGTCGTCTGAACAGACCGAGTTCAGGCCGAACTCCGAACTTCCAAACTGCGTTTGCCCATCCCTATTTTCAGCAGCCTTGGATATAGATGATCACGAAATATTGTTGAGTAGACTACAAGATCTCTCAGGGGTTAGCAGGATTGCTTCCCAGTGGTTCCATTAATTCCTTTAGGGAAGATTCCCAGCAGGGCAATTGCCCCAAAGCACTATTAGGAGAAGTATCTTTCTCTGCCAGGCATTCAGTGATCACACACACACAGAACTAGAGCAGGAGCAAGCCTTGCAGGCTCTCTCAGGGGGATATAAACAGTACTCTCCCTCCATCCCCCTGATTGGCACTGTCAAGTTGCAAAAAGCAGTGAAGAGAAGCCTAACCTAGAGCTTCTCTGGGTCCATCACATGGCTGCCTGATGTGTTACCAATGCCAATTGGACAGTGGGAATGCCAATCATGTCTCTTGACTTCTCTCTCCCCTCCCCCATCTTTACCTGACGTGCTTTTGCAGCCTTGTAGCAGGCTTTACAGGGCCAAAACAAAAATGATTTTTTGTTTGAATATATATTTATCAAATGTAGAAAATTTTGTATTAGTTACTAAATTTGTGTGTGTGATGGAGACCTTGCTGGTTGAGATATCAGGGCCCATTTTGGCTGACCTTGTTTCAGCCGGTTACTCCATGCAGCACCAGTCCAGGCCGAGAGGGTTGGGACTCAGGGAGAGGGAGTAGCCCTGGTTTTTAGGGATTGCTTGGTCGTGTGGAGGTTTTGGGTGCAGACCAAGTCCAGGATATGAGACCTGAACCTTGTGTTTGTTTGGGCAAGCAGACCATTACCTCCTGCAGGCTTGTATCCCAGCACGTCTACCTCTTCATGGGGGAGGGCCCATTAGGATGGTTTGCCCCCAGAGATTCATGGAACCAGATGGATTCTGGAATGCTCTGGGAGATTTGCCTGGAGACCTCAACAGCCTGTCCATCAATGACCTCATGTCCTTTTGGAACAGCTGGCTGGCAGGGTCATCAATTGGATGGCTCTTGGGCATCCACTTCCAGTGTTTCGCCACCGCAGGTCACCATGGTTCATGGATGACCTGGGGAGGTTGAAGTGTGAGGGGAGGTGGTTGGAGTAATTGTGGGTCTGTACCCATGCCCAAGACAATCGATTGTAACATAGGGCATTTTTAAGAGTCTATGCCATGGATACACCAGCAGCAAAAAAGCGGTTTTTTGCTGCCCTCATAGCATCCACACAATTGTGTCCGGCAGACCTGTTCCAGGTGGCGTGGGGTTTGGTCAGTCCAACCTCTCTCCACCTGGAACCGGATTCTTCCAAAACCCACTGTGACATGCTTTGGGTGTATATTGTGGATAAAATCACTCACATTGAGCTGGATTTCAACTCCGCCAATTTAGAGACAATAGCAGAGCCAGAGGTTAGGAATTCCCTGTCTGGTCTGAGTTTGTGGGATGAATTTCAATTGGTAACACCTGCTGATGCGGTCGATGTGCTGGGGTGGTCTGCATGGGCTACAACTTGTAAACTAGCCATTCTGGTTGGTTAAGACCACCAGGGAGACAGTGGGGCCAGTGCTGGCTGGGTTGATCAGTGCCTCCCTTCAGGAGGGGAGGATGTCAGACTCCCTCAAGGAGGCTGTGGTTCAGTTCCTTCTCAAAAAACCATCACTCAACACTGGGGACATGCTGAGTTACCGACCTGTCTCTAATCTTCCCTTTTTAGAGAAGGTTATTGAACAAGCAGTAGTCTGGCAGCTGCAGGCACATCTAGATTGTGCCAGTTTTCTAGACCCCACACAGTCTGGCTTTCAGCTGAGTTATGACACAGAGACTGCGGTTGTGGCCTTGGATGACGATCTCCTGGTAGAACTAGATAAGGGTCGTATGACTCTTCTAATTCTACTGGATCTATCAGTGGCATTTGATACAGTGAAACATGAGGTGTTGGTAACTTGCCTGCAGGGCCTAGTTGGGGTGGACAGCACTGTCTTACAGTAGTTCTGTTCCTACCTGGCAGGAAGATCTCAGCAGGTGGTCTTAGGGGACTGTACATCATTCCCTGGTGATCTCCCATGTGTCCCGAATGGTTCCATTCTGTGCTCTTTCCTATTCAATGTATACATGCAGACATTTGGGGAGGTCGTACACAGTTGGGGAGTACGATGACATCAATATGCAGATAATACCCAACTGTATATATCATTTTCATCGACCCAGGCTGTGCGATCTTGGTGCTGTCTCGGTGTTTGGCCACTGTTGGGGAACTGGATAAGGTTGACCCGATTGAAGCTCAATCCTGACAAGGCAGAGGTGATGTTGGCAGTGGGGGGAGATCAGTGTTCTGGGTGAGGGGAATTATTGGGGGAGTTCACCCTCCATTGGTTCAATCTATGCAGATCTTTGGGGTGCTTCTGGATCACAGCTGTGTCTGGATTTGGCAGTGTAAGCTGTGGCCAGGGGTACCTTTACGGCCTTGGTCCTCAGAATATCGGAATTTGGACTTTCCAAACCGAATATCGTAATATTCAGTGATTTCTGAAGTTTTCAGAAGACTTTGTTTCAGCCTTAATTTATATTTTATGCCACCCCAAGTTATTTTTTGTGAGAGGGGAAATCTAGAAATGAAGGGAAATAAATAAATGAATACATAAATAAATTAACTAAAACAAATTGCACACCCTTAATTCCTGAATACCAAAAGTTCAGCCACTACAACTATCATCTATGATGTATGAGTCTTGCCTGTCTTAACACTAGACTCCTTCAATGTAATTATTATTATTATTAGCATTAGCATTTATATAGCACCAGCGATGTACCTGGTGCTTTACAGAAAACAAGATAGACACAGTCCCTTGACCCTTACTCAAGAATCTCTTTACAATGACTCCCTTGCCAGCTATCGACCAGTCTCTAGCCTTCCCTTTTTAAGGAAGATTACTGAACCAGGCAGTGGCCATGCAGCTCCAGGGACATCTGGACTGTATCAGTTTCCTTGACCCTTCGCAGTCAGACTTTCATCTGGGTTATGGCACTGAGACTGCACTTGTGGCCGTGATTGACAATCTGCACCAGGAGTTGGACAGATGCCGATCTACTCTTCTGATTTTATTAGCTCTGTCAGCAGCTTTTGACACAGTTAACCATGCAATGTTGGTTACTCACCGTCACCTGAGGGACTGTGCTGGGGTGGGCAGGATGCTTCTTGAATGGTTCCACTCCTTCCTAGCTTGTAGAACCCAGTGTGTGGTGCTGGGGGAGTCTTTCGTCGCTTGTGTAAGACCTGGCTGTTCTGCCAGGCATTTGGTGGAGGGGATGGGTGAGGATGGTTATGTGGTGGGGAGTGGGGGGGAGGGAGTTATGGGAGGGTTTTGTGTTTTTTATATTTTTAAGTTGAGTGGGAATGTTTTATATTTATATGATTTTATTGTAAGCTGCCCCAAGCTGCCTGAGGAGGAGTTGAGCAAGGTATCAAATTATTTAAATAAATAAATAAATAAATAAATAAATAAATCATCCCCCGGGACCTCATGTATGGAGTACCGCAGGGATCTATTCTGTCCCCTCTCTTATTCAACATGTACATGCAGCCTCTGGGTGAGATCTTGAGAGGGTTTGAGCTTGGATGTCATCAGTATGCTGATGACACCCAGATTTACCTCTTGTTTTCATCTGACCCAGGCCCGGCTGTATCAGTGTTTACCTGGTGCCTGGCTTCAGTGGGGGATTGGATGAGGTTAAGCCATCTAAAGTTGAATCCCAATAAGGTGATGCTGTTGGGGAGGGCGGGGCGAAGGAGTGGAGACCCCCATTATTGATGGAATGCGTCCCTCATTAGTTCCTCAGGTTTGGAGCCTGGGAGTGCTCCTCAAAGCACAGCTCTGTCTGGATGCCCAGGTAACGGCTATGGCAAGTAGTGCTTTTTGTAAACTACATCTGGTCCATCATCTTTGGCCTTATATTTTAGGCTTCAACCTGTCTGCCATCATCCATACATTTATCACCTTGAGACTGGACTACTGCAATGCACTGTATGTGGGGCTACCCTTGGTGATGTCCTGGAGACTGCAGATGCTGGAGAATGCAGAGGCTCACCTCCTGACAGGGACAGACCATCAGGAGCATATAACACCGTTGCTCCGTTACTCTGTTTACTGCTATAAACTGTCATTAAACTGTCATAACAGTCGCCAAGAGTGACAGAAGGTGACAAGTGATTAAAAATGGGTGGTGGTGGTGTTATTTATTTATTTATTTATTTATTTAATAAACTTTTATCCAAACCCTCCTTTCTCAGGCAGCTCAGGGCAGCTCACAACATATCGTAAAAATTCAATAAATATAAAAATATAAAATGACAATAATATTAAATGAATATAAATAAACAATATAAAAACAGTAGATACAAACAGTGTGCAACAAAAAACAACAACCACCCACCAACCCTTCCCCTCCCCCCCTTAACACCCCCCCATCAAATGCCTGGCAGAAGAGTCAGGTCTTACCCTGATGGTAGAACACATCAAGGCTTGGACTGAGGTGGACCTCCACTGGGAGAGAGTTCCACAGCACTGGTGTGGTCGCCAAGAACACCTGCCTGTTAGTCCCCACCCGTCTATAGCAGGGAACTTCCATCAGGGCACCCCCGATGAACATAAGAGCTGCACATGGGTCCAGGAAGTGAGGCGGTTCCTCAGATAGGTAGGACACAGGCTGTTTAGGGATTTATAGGTCAGCATCAGCACCTTGAATTAGGTCATAAAGACTATAGGCATCCAGTGCAGTGCCCAGAGCACCAACATAATGTGCTCCCGGCAACCTGTCTCAGTGAGCAGATGGGCCACAAGCAGATGGATGTATGCTAGCTGCAGCTTCTGAACCATCACCATGGGCAGCCCTATGTAGAGCCCACTGCAGTAATGTAGCCTCCAGGTGACAAACGCATGCATGACAGTGACCAGGTCGAAGTCTGAGATATAGGGGCGGAGCCTCCTTACCAGATGTAGCTGGCAGAAGCACTCCTGGTCACAACCAATGCCTGGAGATCCAGACAAAGCTGTGGATCCAGGAGCACCCCATGGCTCCTAACCTGAGATGCCAACACCGAGCAAACCCTGTCAATAACAGATAATACCCCTACATCCAGAACCCCAGACCTGCCAATTAACATTTTATTGGGATTAATTTTCATACAGCTTGACCTCATCCAGTTTCCCACAGCCATCAAACACTGGGAAAGCACTGAGACTGCAGGACCTGGGTCAGATGAAAAGGACAGGAATGTTGTGAGTGTGTCATCAGCATACTGATGACAGAAAACTCCAAGTGCTTGCATATACACATTGAACAATGGGGACAGAATAGAATTCTTTGCAACCCCACACAGGAAACCCCTGGGAGAAGATATATAATCTGCCAGAACCACCAATTGTGATCTACCTTCTAGGAAGAATTGGAACCAACCATACACCCCAGCAAGGTCTCGCATGCGGGTCACCAGCACCTCATGGTTCACTGTGTGAAACGCCTCTGAGAAATTGAGCAGAACCAACAGGGTTGAATTAGCCTTACCCAGTTCCACATACAAAGGCCACAATGGAGTTTCAGTGGCATATCCTGGATGGAAACCAGACTGCCAAAGATCCAGAAAATGGATACAGTCCAGATGTGCCTGCAGCTGACAAGTCACTACCCGTTCACTAACCTTTCCTAAAAGGGGAGGTTAGAGACAGGCTGATAACTTGCCAGGGAATCAACGTCCAGAGATGGTTTCTTGAGGAGGGGTCGGACCACAGCTCTCTTAAGGGACTCGGGTAGTGTTGATTATCTCTGCAAGCAATGTCCCCGCCATCTCCCTACTGACCGTAACCAGCCAGGACAGACAAGGGTACTGTTCACACATTGTGGCTCTCACAGACCCAAGGACCTTTGCTGCCTCAGCAGGCATCACCAATTGAAACTGATCCCATAAACACTGACCAGATGGGGCATTCCTTACCTCTGGCTCTGTCACTTCCTCTTTTGTCTGCAAAGTATGCCATACACATGTCTCAGTGGGCCCCAGAAAAAGATGGGTCCAGGTGGAGAAAGGCTGGACTGACCAGACCCCTTACCACATGGAAAAGTTCCAATGGATGTGATTTTGCTGATGCTGTGAGTGCACTGTCATCATCCAGGAGACGATTTTAAGTAGTGTACCCAGTGGCAGTGCTGCAGGCATACACGGAAGTCCCTTCAGTGGTGACTGGGTAGCCAGGGTGGGTGGGAGGGGGGCATATTTTGACTGGTTTGCAGCAGTGTGGGAACATTAATATTGTGTGTGCTTTGAGGGTGGGAGGTTATTGGGTATGGAGAGGTTTATTGTTTGCGGTTAGATTGTTGGTTGGGGAAGGGCAGGAAGAAGGCGCATGTCCAGACCCACTGGTGAGAACAACAGGGATGGTTCATGGGGGAGGGTTGTGCCCCCTGCTGAGATTCAGGGGCATGGGTGGTGGGGGAGTGGATTTCTGTTAGTATGGGGAAGAGGTGAGTGAGCAGAGGGTGGAGGAGAGACTCCTCAGTGAGAAGGAGAGCAGGGAATTGGGGGGGAGCCAACTGGTGGTGGGGCTGGGAGGGGGTCTGTGCCGGGGAGGGGGTTGCAGCGATACAAGTCATTATGGGGCGTGAGAAGAACTATGGTCCTGGGGCAGGGGGTTGGTAACATTGAGTAGTTATGGACAGGTGGCTGGTTCTTGTCTCATTCTGACCTCATTCTGGCTGGGTACTCTGTGCAGCATCAGCCCAGACTGGAGGGATGGGGAGGTGGCTTGAAAGTGACCAAAAAATAATGGAATGACAGAAAGTGATTAAATTGACAGGAAATGATGGGAAATCACGGGGCCCAATATCAACAGTAGCAGAAGCACAGAATCACCAGAGACTGATGAAGTATCAACACTCAATATTACTCCTAAGAGGATGGTATTTCCCAGCAGAACAGAAACACTTGCTCTCATCCCATCTCAATCCCAGTAAGGGGTACTTTCTTACAAGTTCCACCACTGCCCTGGTCCATACAAGGGACACAAAGAGATTTTCTCAGCAACTACTCCACAGCTTTGAAATGCAGTTGCCTTGAGAGATCACCAAATTCTTAGCATTTTCTTGGGGCAATCTAAGGCCTGTTTATTTGGCTAGGCATTTGGCAGATGGGGATAAGATCTAGGGAATTGCTTTTGAGGGAATTTTTATATTTTTATTTTGTTTGTATTTTTTATGGAGTTTATTTTAGAAATACATTTAGTAGATTTTTTGTTATCTGCTCTGAGCCTTTGAGATAGGGCACACGAGGGGCATTTTCAGAGAAGACATTCTCCACCCACCCACCCACTATACATATTTCAGGGATGCAGTGTTGCCCTATGGCTGCCCTGTAACATGTATAGTGGGTGGGGGAGTGTCTTGTTAGAAAACGCCCTAGAAATGAAATAAGAAATTGAATATAGGCACCGGCACCATGGAATATGGAACTGAGAGGAAGGTGGGAGAGGATCTAGCAGGTGAAGGGAGTGACTCTTGAAGCAAAGGGGGCATGGTTTCCATGACACAGAGCATTGTTTTCCTTTTGGAAATGCAAGCACACTTCAAGATGGTGGAGAAAGGGTGTGTTTTGCAGCTTCTCCAAGACCCGCAGACAAAACAGAATTTCTTCAGGCAGTTCTGCATTAGATTTCGACTCTCATATCCCAGAAAACAATGCACCCAGATGCCAATGAGCCATTTTATGCTGCTTGTGGACACCTACTTTTACTGTACCTTCCAGTCTCTGTGGTGACATCAGAATATTCCTGGAAGGTTTAGATGGGACGTTCATTGTTTAACATGATTTGAGATAGCCAGCTGCCATCATTTACTTTTGACACCAGCTGTAGTTGGAAAACCTTTGCCAGAAGCTTTTATTCATTAAAAGCCAGCAGGAATGCACTATCCTGCTGTGTTGAAAGATAGCAACTAAAGAAGCATTTCCACACTGGTGTATGTTGTTGGGGAAATTATTAATAATATGCAAAGACTTTGTCTTTTTACATCATTTTTTGATATATTTTCCATATTGCTCTTCTTTTCTCTCGTGTCAATGCTATTACATTAATTTCCTTAGGCTATCAAAGAGAACCATGACCTAAAATAATCCATGAGATGCTATTCTCAAAAAAGTTTTTCTCCCTTTCGTAGTGACACCTCCCCATTTAATATAGTTATCTGCCTGTATCAAACTTGATTTTTTGTATTTGTTTCCTCTCTTCTACTAATTCATGTACCTGCTCCACTGAAGTATGCTATGCAGAAAAAAGATTTGATATATTTTACTAAGAAAATATGACTAGGATCAATTCAAGTTACATCTGCAATTGTGAGAGAGGCAGGCTCCAGAATGGCATTAAGTGAGTCTAGAACCCCACTGTTTTTAGTGTCAGCTTTTACTATTCTTCCTGATCCTTAGCTCAGCTAAGCTTTCTGCTTCAGTTTCCCCACAAGTAAAATGGAATATGTGATACTAGGTATCTTACAGAGATAGAGATTAAAGAGAAAATAATCACAAAACACAGAGTTCAAGCGCTAAGGTCCTTTTCAAATGGACAGCGGTGGGTGGGGGATGGGTACGTGCCCGCAGTGGGTGGAGTTCAGTGTGCGACTGTTCCCACGGGCGTATAGGAAATACATTCCTTTGACTACATCTCCCCTAAGCACCTCATCCTGTTTTTGCTAGAAACAGCAGGAGTAGACAGTCAGATCAGGGAACCCTTCCCCCATCCTATCTGTTCTACTCCTGCTAGTACTTGATTGGTTAATCTTTCCCCAGGATGTTTCTTATCTCTTTGTGCCTGAGAGATATTCAGAGAGCTTCTTACTTCCCTCCTGAACACACCTAGTCTTAGGACTTAGCATAGATGTAGGCCTTTTCTATCCTACAAGTATTTCTTAATAAAGGTACTTAATCTTAAGTATGCTTCCTGCCTGCTTATTGATTATTAGCTACTCACACTCCTCTGTAAACTCTGCATTGGGCAAATCAACGCAATGATCTCAGTCCTTGCATTCCAACAGGGTTATGGGCCCAGGCATCCCAAAAGGCAGTGCAGAGTGAGTATGATTGAGTGCTAGCATTAATTTTAAAGACAGAAAAGAAAAGAAATATTTTAGTCTCTGTGACCATGGATTCTGTGCTGAAAATCTCCGTTCCTGAAAAGCTCACCGGAGCTACAAATTATGAAGCTTGGAGCTAGAATGCAAAGATGCTGCTTGGAGAACTAGGCCTAAAGAAAATGCTGGAGTCCACCAGACCTATGGATGCAGGGGCAGCACAAGAGCTCTGGGATGAGAAAGATGAGAAAGCCATGGCAATCATCTCAATGTTGGTGATTCAGCATTTATATGTGCATATTCATGACAAGTTAACTGCAAAGGATATGTGGGAAGCTTTACAGAGATTGTATCAAGGGAAATCAAATATAATAAAAATACAAATGCTTAAAAGACTTTGCAATATGAGAATGGATGACAGTGGAGATTTCTCAGCTCATGTTAAATGGTCTGCTTGAACTAGTCAGGAGATTGGAAAATCAAAAGCGGAAATTACCAGATGAATTGATAGTGGCATTTCTGCTGAACTCTTTACCACTAACTTTTCAAACAGTTAGTCAGATAACAGAAATGCAGGATAACCTATCTTTGGATGCTGTTATTCAGAACCTTGAGGAATTTAATATGGCTCAAATTAATGCACAGCCAGACATCCCCTCAGAGTTTGCTTGCAAAGCGGTTG
The DNA here is from genome assembly GCA_003113815.1 of Sphenodon punctatus. Classification (NCBI taxonomy): domain Eukaryota; kingdom Metazoa; phylum Chordata; class Lepidosauria; order Sphenodontia; family Sphenodontidae; genus Sphenodon; species Sphenodon punctatus. The sequence continues at coordinate 2,236,205 of QEPC01011882.1, forward strand.
GAAATAAGAAGCCTTTTGCAAAATCGCAATGATCTGCAAGAGTTAAATGTTGCTTTAATTGTTGGGAAACCACGCATCTTGCATATGAATGCACGAAGAAAGAAACTGTAGAAAAACCAGTAAAGCAAGTTCTAAACTTCTCTGCAGAGAACAAAGACAGCATGTCTGAGAAAAGAAAAAAAAATGAGGGGGCTTTTAGCTTGATTGAGGAATGAGCCTCTCAGCTTGAAAGCATGGAAGGACAAGAAAATGAGACTGCATCACATGATTTCTTTGTTGATTCTGGAGCAACTAAAAATCTGATAAAGAACAAAGACAGATTTATTGATCTAGGTATGACTTATAGAACTCCTATATGGCAGGCTAATGGAGAGAAAGTTGATTGCCAAGGGAAAGGAAGGGCTGAACTTCTATGCAATCTGGGAGATGGAAAGCAAATGAAAATTTCCATTGAAGAAGCTCTATATGTCCCAGAATTGGATCATAATTTTATAAGTGTCAAGTATGCTGTACAGAAAGGTTTTTCAGTGCATTTTGAAGGGAAATATTACAGAATTTCAAAGGAAAATAAGCTTTTTATGTGAGGAAAGCTGGAATCAAATGGCTTGTTTAAAGTAGATTGCTTGTAACATAATTTTATTTTATTTATTTTTCAGATTTATATCCCGCCCCCTCCTGCAATGCAGCTCGGGGCAAGAGTGTGCAAATGCTGCAAGAGATTGCAGACATAAGAACTATGAAAGCAAATGGCACAGGAGATTAGGTCATCGTGATGCAAATGTGTTGCATACACTTCCAGACCTAGTTAAACAGTTTAAAATGAACTCATGTGCAACTAAAGATGACAGATGTGTTTGCTGTGTAAAAGGAAGGCCCTCCCTTCCTCAGAACAAGAAGGAAGCCGCATAGCACCCCCTACAGCTCATTCACAGTGATATCTGTGGTCCTATGAAGACAAAAACAATTGCAGGAAACCAGTATGCATTGACTTTCATAGATGATTTTTCCAAGTTCACGTTCACTTACTTGATTAAAGAGAAAAGTCAGGTGCTGGAGAAATTTAAGGAATATGTTGCAAGAGCCAGCAATAAGTTTGGAAGATCACCTCAGATCCTAAGGTCAGATAATGGAGGTGAATATGTTTCAAAACAGATGAAAGAATTTTTGAAGCAAAAAGGAATTGAACACCAGACAACCATCCCGCATACACCAGAACAAAATGGAGTAGCAGAAAGAAAAAATCGCTCTCTCATAGAGATGGCGAGATGTATGCTTTTGGATGCGAATCTGCCAAACAAATACTGGGGGGAAGCAGTAATGACTGCCACATACCTGCAGAACAGGCTCCCAACCAAAGGTGCAAAAGCAACACCTTATGAACTATGGCATGGGAACAAGCCCAGTGTGGAACACATTAGAGTGTTTGGCTCTAAAGCCTATGCTTAGATCCCAAAGGCCAAAAGGATCAAACTTAACACCAGATGTGAAGAAGGGATACTTGTTGTCTATGCACAAGGATGCAAGGGATACAGAATAATGGACACTGACACTGGAAACGTGAAAATAAGCAGTGTGGTCTATTTTGATGAAAATGAAAAGGGAAGCACTGATCAAATGCCAGACCTAATGAGGCCAAGCTCATCAAGACAGAAAAAGACCACAGAACTGCAGATAAAAGAGGAAGCTACACTTGACTTGACCATGTTCAATCAACCAGAACCAGAAGGGGGCACTGATGCTGACACTGATACTGAAACTGAAGCAGAACCAGAAGTGGAACCAGAACTGAGATGTTCTGGAAGACCCAACAAAGGAGTACCAGCAGCAAGATTCTCCTACATGGCAAAGGTGGAGGAACTGCAGGAGCCCTCAACATGGTAAGACATTCAAATAATGCCAACCAGTGCGAGAAGCGCAAGAAGGACTTGTTGAAGTGATTTATTGTCCTTTAGAGGAAATGATAGCGGATGCGCTGACCAAACCGCTACCCAGAGACAATTTCCAAAGGCTACGAGAACCATTGGGAATTGTGAGCAGTGCACATAACATGACTCAGTGCACGGGACGATGAGAAGGGTTGTTGGAAATACATTCCTTTGACTACATCTCCCCTAAGCACCTCATCCTGTTTGTTTGCTAGAAACAGCAGGAGTAGACAGTCAGATCAGGGAACCCTTCCCCCATCCAGTCTGTTCTACTCCTGACTAGGACCTGATTGGTTAATCTCCTCTCCCCAGGATGTTTCTTATCTCTTTGTGCCTGAGAGATATTCAGAGAGCTTCTTACTTCCCTCCTGAACACACCTAGTCTTAGGACTTAGCATAGATGTAGGCCTTTCCTATCCTACATGCATTTAATAAAGCTACTTAATCTTAAGTATGCTTCCTGCCTGCTTATTTATTAGTTACTCACACTCCTCTGTAAACTCTGCATTGGGCAAACCAATGCAATGATTTCACAGTTCTTGCATTCCAACAGGGCGCACGCCTACCTCCACCCACCTCCACCTATCTCCATCCATGGAGCAACTGGCATTGGAGCCCATTGCGCACAGGGGTGCACACGCAGCCCCACCCACCGTGGGCATCGTTCCTATGGATGCCCCCCACACCCACCGCGGGCAGTGTTTGCATGGGTGCCCCCCCACTGCACACATGTGCGGTTGAGAGGGGGCGTCCATGTGAAAAGTCCTTAAGTATTATTCTGTTAGGGGTGTGCAATTAATATCATTTTAATTAATTACAAAAATGAAGTCCGATTTTACTCACAGCTTGTCTCTGTTTACACTCTCACTGTTATCACTTCCCAGTTTCTCTGGGTCTCTGGCCCACGCTCACTCCTTCTGGAGCCCAGCAGATCCTCCCAGCTCAGGCAACACCCTCTGAGCTTCAAGTCCTTTATTTTGAGAAAAGAATAGATCAACTTCTTATAATGATGCGACACAAATTTGAAATATCTTATTTGTGACATTGCCATTGTTTTCTAGTTTGCTTGCTCAAAAATAAATGGTCTCTCAGCATCACAGACAAAATATATTTTTTGAAAAATGTTTTCAGCCTTTTAAAAATAAAATTGTTTCCAATTTCTTTTAAGAAAATTGTAATTGAAAATTAGAATTAATGTGCTAAATGCTGAAACCTTGTTTTAATATTCCTTGTTTTATAATCCTGTTGAGTGAATGAATTGCCCTTCCTGCTGTGAAAAAAAACAACACTTTGATGGTTGAAAAGAGAAATGATTAAAAATTGTGAAAATATTTTAAAAACAAACTAAAATGTTCACAAATGTTCATTTTTTTTCATTATTTGCTCAGCAAGGCCTTTTTTAACTGGCCCCTGCAGGGTCGGGGTTCTGTGGGCATGCCATGCGGGGCCTGTGCAGTGGGTGGGCGGAGCGTGCATACAGGCATATATGCATCCCCACGCACCCCCCACTCATCCCCATGCATGAACCAACTGCCAATTCCCCCAGTTGTTCCTTGTGTGGGGATGAGTGGGGTGTGTGTGGGGATGTGTGTTAGGTGGGAGCTTGCATGCACTCCCACTCACCATGTTCACCTGTGCCATGTCCTTCCCGCAGGTTTCTCCTACTCATAAAAATGCAGGCCTAGGTCTTCCCAAGTCAATTATCCAGGTAAAGTACCAGAGGAACAGTGGATCAGGCCAGTACATGCCCTTTCTGGGAGAAGAGGAAGCTTAGTAGGACACTTAGGTCCTTTCTCTTCCAGGTGAATCATAGAATTTCTCTACCAGAGTCAACTGAAGAAACAACAATAGCAGCACTGATGGACCAGGTTCATTCCTAGGGTTTTTGCTGTTGTAGATAAAACATAGTTGCTCTCCTCCAAGCTGATCAGCAGGGGGTAGGAATTCTTGGTTTGGCACACAGACTTCTGGAAGCGCTGCAGTACCAAGCTGTCCTTGCCATTCTGTGAGCTTCTCAGCCTCCTCAGTGCTACCCCGAAATAGACCAGCATCTTGGACAAGGTGTCTACTTTGTCCTATGAGCAGGGCTTCCCCAATGGGACCCAGCAAAGGGTCCAATCTAGAGAGAAACAATCCCTCACTGCTGGAGTCCCTTCCTCTCACATGGCAGCAAGGGAGAGGGATACCTAAGCTCCAGCACCGCTCCTCTAGGCCACCAGCTGCGCCCGCTTACTTCCCCCTGGCTGGGCTTCCAGTCCAGCTTTAAAAGTCCAGGCCTGACCCACCTAGCCCTATCCTACTCAGTTTCTGCACCTGAAAAACTGGTAATTAAGCCCATTACGACATTCACATTGTCCAGGAGCAGATACAGCTGGAACTCTCCAGCTCAGTCTGCTATAGCCCCCTTCTACTTCTTTGATTTTGCCTTTTTATTAATATAAACAAGTAGGGTCAGAAGTGTTTTTGTGTGTGTTATTTTAATCTATTCAACAAAATACTACACTGCACACTAAATCCCTCCCCTGAAGAGAAAATAAACTACATGTGATACTGTGTTTATGCCTTTACTGAGCTGCTGGTGGAAGCTGCAGACACTGGGGATGAGGATGGTATTAGAACATGTGTAAATTGGACCAGATTTGAAGTGGAGAAGGAAGATTCAGTTGCCAGTTTGACTGGGTGGCTGGAAGCGTATTTAAGTCAGAGAGAACCCTGTGTGTCATAGACTTGAAAAATACTTGAAATATTTAAAATACTTTTATTTCCAGAGTAAAATGGCAGCGTATCACAGCTGAACCCACTGACCTGTGTCCTCAAGTGCCAGCAGTCAGTACTAGGGATGGGCGAACAGAACCAAGTTCAAAAATTCGGTTTGATTCAGAAATTCGGTTCGGTTTGGAAGTTCGGTTTGGTCGACCAAATTCGAGTTCGTTCCAAGCTCCGAACTTCCGAACAAAGTTCAGAAATTCAAGCCCCATTGAACTAAATGGAATATTATCTTTTAGGGATGGGTGAACAGAGCCGAGTTCAGAAATTCGGTTCGGTTCGAAAATTGAGTTTAGTTTGGCAGTTCGGTTCGGTCGACTGAACTGGTCAAGTTTGGTCTGAACTCCGAACTTCCGAACCACATTCGCCCAACCCTAGTCAGCACTGTATGTTGAGCTGGTACTGCACTTTCTTTTTCAGGTAAGTAAGGCAGCTGTTGCCTTTCTGAACTTGCTGGCAGCCCCAAGAAAGGAATGAACTCATAAAGGAGACTGTTGTACAGCTGCATTAATTTGCTACCAGTGCTCCGCCTTCAGTCCCAGTCTTGACAGTCTGGTGGCAACTTCTGCTCCAGATTCTCCTCTTCCTCCTGTGTGTGTGGGTTTTTTGTTGTTTTTTTACTGACTTTCCTAATATGTGAGTGTATGCTTGGTTATTCCCTCTTGAGGAAAATCTGCTTTTGAGAAGGAGATTAGCTGCACAGAATAACAAACTGACAGTGTATCCGAAGAGTGCACATACTGTGCTTGTGATAAAAGGATTTTTTAGAAGGGGGTAATAAAAAGCAAATGGCACTTTGGGGGGGAGGGGTCAGTGCAGTCTAATTATATTCCAATGAAGGAAAATATTGCTAGTTTGCTAATGATACCCATTGCCAAAGTGTGTTGCCATAAAACTCTAACCTTAAAAAGGCAAGCCCAAATGCAATTTGGTTACAAAACAGATTTTTATCTCTTTAGTGGTGCTAGCACTACTGAAATTTACAAGAAATGATTAATACAGAGAAGCACAGGCTTCAACGTGTGGTGTTTTGATACCTATCACAATGCGTTTTCCACTAGATTATTGTTGTAGACTGCGGTCCATTAGTGGTACAGATCAGGTAATCAATGGGCAGGATTCCAAAGTATGTTTTTCTCATGCTGCTGTCTCTGTGTGCCTCACCTGTAATATAAAGAGACAACCTTTGTAGGAGAAGAAAAGGGAATGTTCATGTCAGAAAGTTAACTCCTGATCTAACTGCTGGAAAGTGTGCATGATATTTTGCTTACTCCAAGGTAATTTTCTACTTATTCCAGGACAAGTTTACACGCTAACTAAGACTACTTTCACATGTTACTGATGTGGGGGATGGGGGAGGGACACTTCCATCAGAGTCCTTGCAGCTCTCTTATGATGAGAATTAGACCATGTGTGAATGCACTATTCCGCTTTTGTGCCATGAGAATACCCATCATTATAAAAGTACCATTTGGGAACCCTGTCTTGTGTGAGTGTTTTTGCGGTATAAAAGTGAAATAGTGTGTTTACATGTACACTAATTCCCGTCATAAGAGAGCCACAATAGCTCTGGTGGAAGTTTTCTCCCTCCCAGGTAGCATGTGAAAGCGGCCTAAGTTCTTGCTCCAAAGTGGGAACACAATTATCCCAGCAAGGAGACTTGGGGTATTTTTAGTAGGGATGGCCGAACATGGTTCGGAAGTTTGGAGTTCGGACTGAACTCGACCAGTTCGGTCGACCGAGTTCCAAATCGAACTCGATTTTTGAACTGAACCAAATCAAACCAAATGTCCAAACTCGACTCTGTTCGTCCATCCCTAAAAGATAATATTCCATTTAGTTCAATGGAGTATGAATTTCCAAACTTTGTTTGGAAGTTTGGAGTTCGGACCGAACTCGAATAGTTCGGTCAACCAAACCGAACTTCTGAACCGAATTTCCGAAACGAACTGAACTGAATTTCTGAACTCAGTTCTGTTCACCCATCCCTAATTTTTGATGTTACAAGACCACGGTCAACTACAGTGAATTCAGCCATATGTCTCAGACTCTGACCTGGCCACTATCATTCATGCTTTCATCACCTCAAGACTTGACTATTGTAATGCGCTCTATGTTGGTGATGGTTCAGAGAGTGAAGCTGGTGCAGAATGTGGCGGCCCAACTCCTTACGGGGACAGATCGCCATGAGCACATTGCACCAGTACTCCGTGGTCTGCACTGGTTTCCAATAGTCTTCAGGGTTCGATTCAAGGTGTTGGTGTTACCTTTAAAGCCCTACAGAGCCTGGGCCTTACTTAACTATAGTACTGCCTCACTCCCTGGGCTCTATTTTGGCCCCTGAAGTTGGCCGGGGGGACCTTTCTCGAAGTCCCCCAGAATTCCTGGAAGGCTACTATGGAGAGGGCATTCTCAGTGGCCACACCAAGGCTGTGTAACTCGCTCCCGGTGGAGGCCTGGCTAGCCCCAGACCCCTACTCTTTTAAATGACTCTGTAAGACCTAGATGTTTTGTCAGGCTTTTGGCAAGGGAGATGGTTAGGGTGGGTATGTTGAGGGTTAGGGTGGGAGGGTCCTTTTAAAAATGTGTTTATGACATTTCCCTATGTAAAGTTTGTATACGTTTTTGAATATTTTTATATTTGTGTTTTAAATTGTGAGCTGCCCTGAGCTGCCTGGCAGGAGGGGTGGGATATAAAACTGTATAAATAAATGAATAAATAAATGAATAAATAAATAAATACTTTGTGCTTATTTGTGCTTTATCCAGAACCAAATGTGCATCCCTTGTATTTGGTACTTTGTTCACTTTGGAGGAACTACTTGGTGAGAATTTTTGAATGTGAATGTGATTGGTCCAAATTAGAGCTGCAACTGGGTACCCGGCAAGTTGGGATCTGCGTCAAATCTGGGGTGCCCAACTCGCTTCATTCAGGCACCAATTGGTACCTGAATGTGACCTGGTACTCCACAGGCTGACTCACCTCAGGGCCAGACTGCTCCTCCTCTGGTCCAGTCTCTGCTTGCTGCTCCCTGCTCCTCCCCAGCCCGTGCACTGTTCAGATGAGCTGGGGACTTTCCCACTTGGCTTTTTCTCAGCGGCAGGTGGAAACAAGGAGGGATCTTCCCACCTACACACAGCCCCCTGGGGCCTATCACAAACCCTGCAGAACTGTGGCACATGAGCAGACCACACGGAAATTACGCAGAGGCTGCATTTATGTGAGTTCTGAATCATGCCCACTGTGTTTTACAACAAAGGGTAGTTTGAAGAGAAGTGAAGAATGGGTACTTCAGTACTTGGTGTGGTGGAATGGTTTTATAATGCATGTGTAGTGTTTGGGATTGTTGGGTTCCAGAACGCGTTGTCTTAGTAGACAACTTCAGGCTTCCTTCAAAAATGGGGACAGTGATCTCCTCTAAAGATTCAAATAGTACACATTACCTTTCTTGCATCCTGTTTGCATCATATTCCCTTGATTTTAAAATGGTTAGGACCAAGGAATGCTATCTCACCTCCAGAAGCCTAAGTCCATATTTGATAACAAGAACCCGTTGGTCTAGGAAGCATAGTCTATCATCATCAAATATTGAATTCCCCTTCTGTAGAATTTTTTTTTTAACCCCTGACCAACTACATTGAAATTTTGTGGGAGTTGGAATTAGAAGTTGGACCAGCCTCAATCCATGTAAAGTGGCAACTGTTCCAATGGAAAAATGGGCAAAGATAGAGCTTTTCCAAAAAGCATCCTTTGATGGAAAATAAGAAACATACCATTGATATATAACTGATCACACAGCATCCCTTTTATAGTTGCTATTACTTCAGTCTGTGTGTATAGAAGTTTTGAATAAGTTATGAAGCAAAGCAGCAGAAATGTCAATTGAAAAGCTATAGTCAGTAAATATGTCACTTCAGATCCTGCTAATGTTGATCTGATGGGAGCAGAATAGGTTAGGGGATAGGTGAAAATGTCATTAGGAAATAAAAAAATGATGGAAAACCAAGGGGGGCATAGCACTCATGAAAAAGAGATTTTAAGGTCTGTCATATTGGTTAGTGTTGCTGTCATGAGTGTTTCCCTTAACTCTCCAAGGACAGTTGAACTGGCAAATAGAACAAGGGTATAAAGTAAAAATTGCATGCTAACATCTAGCTGGAAAAATCCATTAAAATAACCATATCAGTTTAATTTTTCATCTTGGATAAAGAATGTTACTGGAAATATGTGTGTCTAGATCTTATGTATACTGCCCATTATAGGGGTGGGAATTCCGGTTCTCCTGAGATCCAATATTGCCGGTATTGGATGTATCAGCTTAATCTGATAAATCCGATATTTACTTGTACCAGCATACCAGATTTTTAACATTGCCCGCGGTTCCGGATTTTTTACATTGCGGCCATTGAAGTCAATAGCTGCAATGTAAAAAATCCGGTACCACAGCCAATGTTAAAAATCCGGTATGCCGATACCGGTAAATCCGGTACCAGGGAGATCCAATACTGGTACATACGGTATCCGGTGTTCTTCCCGGTGTCCCACCCCTGCTGCCCAAAATCCTCATAAGCAAGTGAGGAAAATGTGGACTTGATGGTCCCAAAATTAAGTGAGTCCATAACTGGTTAATCATACCCAGAGAGTAGTTATAAGTTCATTGTGAGATTGGGAAGAAGTAACAATTGGTGTTATGACTATGGTCGAATGCCATTCTGAATTTTCATCAGTGATGTGGATGAAAGGGTGGAGGACATACTTATCAAATTTACTAATGACAAAACTGAGCAGGGTTGGGAACACTCTAGAGGCTAGGATAAACATTTTAAGTGATGTTAATAAATAGGAAAATTGGGCTAAAAATAAGATGAAATTTACTAAACACACATGAAAAGCATTAGGCATAGGAAAAACAAATCACATGTAAAAATGGATGATGGCTGGCTAAGTAGCACTATTTCTAAAGGGATTTGGGTGTCATGGAAAACAATATGAATCAACAGTGTGATACAGAAGTTAAAAAAGGAAAATGCGATTTTGGGTTATATTAACAAAAGTAACCTTTTTAATACTAGAAGTAACTCCTCCTCTCGACTCCACACTGATCAGGCCTCAAATGGATTACTGTATCCAGATTTGGGATCCTCACTTTAGGAAGGTCATAAATAAGCTGGAGAGAATTCAGAGGAGGGAGAGCAGCAATGCTGACAAATGGGTTGGAATACAAGACCTATGAGGAGAGGCTGAAGGAACAGGCCAAAAGAAGACTAATGAGAAATATGATTACATTTTTTTTCCAAAGATGTAAGACTATTTTTCCTAACTAGCTTCCATCTGTGTGCTTTCTTTCCAAACCAATTGGACACAAAGGTTAGCAACTGCAGGGAGTGGCAGGCACCGTTCTAGTCCCTGATGCAGTGAGGTCACTACTAAGCACTTCTGTTTGGCAATGGAAATAATCCAGAATGGTTATACCTTCAAGATCATTTCCCAATCTTTCAAATCATAACTAGAGCTGCTCATTTTGAGTCAGACTCTCACATGCACAGAGGTTTCTCTTGTAATGTGTCTCCCCCTTCCCTACAGAAGGTTATCAGCTGTGTGTATGTCAATATGGTTATTAACAAATGTGCAGCCGCATTGGCGGCTGCACACCTGAGGGTGAGAAGGCCGCCCCTGCAATCACCAGTCTGGTTAGGTTGGGGGATGGAAACTAACGTTCCCCTTTCTGATTCAGCTGGGGGAAGGAGCAAGGGGAGTGATAAGTGGCCGGCCGTCTCTGCCCCTGCACTGTGGCTTCCAATAACAGACAGCCATACTTGGGCTGCCACAGCAACCCCTGACGCTGTGCCGGTGGGTGAAAAACCAGACGTGCCCGTCCGGTTTGCCCATCTCCGGCCCACCTGGGCAGCTCACGGGGCTGGACTATGGACCCGGTTCATTCCAGGCCCATGTTTCTTGCCCAGTCACCAACCTCACTGTGGGTTGAACCATCACCAGTCTTTCCTTTCCCCAGACCTCTACTGGGAGAAACAGGAATGGAAGGAAAGTTTCCAGGAAGGGATACAGTGAAAGGAAAATCACTGCCCCACCTGAAAAACAGCAGGATGCTCACTGAAAAATGGACACATCCTGAATAGGTTTCCTTTCCATGTTGTCTCGAGATCAGTTAGCTATGGAGAGGGAGGGAGAAGCTTCAAAACTGCATGTCTGTTGGGGCTACTCTGTAAGGAAGTGGGGAAGATAAAGGAGCATGCATGGAAGTATAATGACTCTATAAAGATGGTAATGGCCTCTGGCCAGACCCACATAGTTTGTGGGTTCTGCAGCTGAACCTCCTTAAGTGTTGTCAGAGAAGTGGCAGGCTCCAACTTCTTAATGGATGAGTAGGAATAAAAACCAGGAGTGGAACCTCTAGATACGTTCCTCTTCCTTTCCCATGCTAGCCCTTTAGCCGGTAATGTGCATTAGGGTTTGGAATACCAGACTAAACAAAAGGCAAGGTATTTAGATAGGTCATTGGGGCATGTTTTGCTTTTACAAAGTACCTTGGAGTCCTGATTTATGTGGGAGTCTTTAAACGTTACTGTAATAGAAAGGAGACTTTGAGGGTCAGTAAAGTTAATTTTAAAAAATAAAATAATTATTGATATTTTCAAAAATAACATAGTACCTTTGATTTTAAACATAATCATGTTACACAGTATTTCAATGTGAACATTACAATAACACAACTACAAAAAAAGTAAAGAAAACTCAAATTTTTAACCAAAGCAAAACCGTGTGTGTGTGTGTTATTAAAGAGTGATATGATGACCCTTGTGCTCAGAAGTAAGTCTAACCCATATCAATCAGTCTTCTTGAATTGTGCTTTAAAAGGTTTATTATAATGTCATATCTCCCTCCAATTCTTAGTTATAATCATGACTTAAAATAGAAACTACAAAACATTGTAGCAAAGGAATATGTTTTCATTATAGCCAGTGCCAGTGTAGCTGTACAAGCAGCACAGGTGGCTGCCAAGGGTGACAGTGTGAAAGGGGCAGAAAATAGGGATGTGTGCCAGAGCCTCATGTCAGTTATCATTATCATTATAATGACAATCGTTTTTGTTATTGTTGTTATCGATACCGATACCAATTTCAAACAAAGATTTTATTTTCGTTATCGTTATTGATATCGTTTGGTCTCGTGATCTCGTGAGATCAAAAACCGGAAACGGTATTTTGATTGCATGTCTTGTCATGTGCAGTGGCTTGGTGTTTGTTTGGCTTGTGTGAAGTGAAGTTGTCTGAAAAAATTTGTGAGCTTGTGTGTGTGTGTGTGTGTTGTAGCTGTGTGTGTGTGATTTGGTTTGTGCATGAGGATGGAAGGTGAAGGAAGCAATGGTGTTGGTGGTGGAAAAAGAAAAATGAAGATGAAGAGGATGGTCAAGGTGGAGGAGGAAGAGGTGGAGGCCCAGCCTGGACCATCTGGTGAGGTGATGGAGGTGGGAGCCTCCCCAGAGGAGGAAGAGGGAAGAGGAGGTGCCACTGCTGTCAGATTTGTAAAATTTATTTTTGTTTATTGTTCCATATAACTTTGAGGACAAGAAGAATACTGTCCTTTAGAGCTCGCTGGCTGGTGTGTGGGTGGGAGCTGGGCAGTCAGGCACAAACAGTAGGCATCAGTGGGTGGCAGCGGAGGGGCAGGATTTGCACGTGTCTTATTTCTGGGTCTGCTGGGGGGGGGGGCTCTTCCAGAAGCCAGGTACGAGCCGCAGCACCAACCCAGACATGTGCCAGTCAGGGTCTCAACTTGTCAACACTAGCACTCCCAAGAAGGGCAGGATTTGGACATGTCTTATTTCTGGGTCTGCTGGGGGGGGGGGGCTCTTTCAGCAGCAGCAGCAGCAGCAGCCAGAGTCTCAAATTGCAGACACTACAGCACCACAGGTGGTGGTGGTGTATGTGGGAGAAAGGGAAAGAGGCGAGTAAGCAGCACTGCAGCACCATCCATCCACTTGGTGTGGGAGAATGGGTATTGCTCTGGGAAGGACTATCAGCATTACCATGAATGCATGATATTATGTAGGTGTTTATATATTCCAGTTTCAGAGAGGGCGATGATGACGCGGCTGGTGCCAAAACCCCATCAAGGCAGACATCACAGGACCAAACCTGGCCGACGAGGTTTGCGGTATGGAAGTATTTCCATACCCCAAAAGGCGGATTTTCAGAATGCAAAGTAAGGCACGGGGGCTGAAACAACAGGGAATGGATGTTGTGTTAAGATCTGTTAAGAAGTCCCCTGCAGAGAGAGAGATTGGCCAGACACCCATTTGTGGAGACAGAATGCAGGCAGGGCTTGATAGACCATTGGTCTGACACAGTATGGCACTTCTTATGTTCCTATCTTTTTATGTTCTTTAGATCTGTGACAGAAAAATAAAGTGGGGCACACAGGGGACCATGTCGGGGCTGATTGCCCATGTGGACACTGTCCATCTAACTGAGGTGTCGCGGGACGTGTCTCAGTCTGGAAGGAGGAGGGAGGAACACCAGGTGGAAGAAGGGAGGAAGGCACGGCAGAAGAGGTGCCATGACAGACCTTCCCCTTCCAGCAACTCCGAGGAGTCTCCAGCCCCCTGGCAAGAGGAGACCCGCAAATCGAGGTCATTTTAGACTTGTTTTCAGAGGCCCACCAAAAAATTTCTGTTGGGCTTCAAGGCTCACGACTTAAATATGGAGAACAGACTGGCAGAGCATTTTGAGGAGCTCCAAATAAGGGAATGCCAGGCTGAGGCATACAGGGAGTATGCCTCAGGATTGAAAAGGACACCCTGGAATCCTTCTGCCAGTTCCTGGTGGCATGGAAGGCATCAATGGAGGGGGCCCTGGATGTTGCAAGGCGACATGGGTCGTAGGTGAACGATGTTCCCGCACCTTGGTCCTGTGCACCAATGTCCCCTTTCCCCCACATTCCGGGGGACAGGCCCAGTTGGCCACAGACACCTAACTTGTTTTTCTGCATTTGTGTATATTGTTAATGTTTGTTTTTTCAAAAAAAATTAAAAAGTTAAAATGTTTTTTCAAAAGTTTTATATACAAATTATATTTGTTACCAGCTGAGTTTGACCTTTCCAGTCTTTTAGTCCTCTGTGCTTCTTCTGGCAGGGGGCAGATTGAATCTCATTGTATATACAGCTTATCAGATCTCTACCTGAGAGCAGCACCACATGAAGCGCATTAGCCCCAAGATGTGCCAGCAGGGTCTCAACTTGAAGACAGCCCCCCAGGAGGGGAAGGGCTTGTGTCTGTGTGGGTGTGCCACAGAGAGAGAGAGAGAGAGAGAGAGAGAGGGAGAGAGGGAGAGGGAGAGGCTGTGGAAGTCTGGCACAGGTATAAACGGAATTGGCAGGTGCATTGCCCGCTCTCACAGAGAGGTCGCCACATGGGCGGAAGCCTAGGGAAGCCGAGTTGTGATATATAATACTTGGTTACATTTGTCGGTTGGTCCCTTTGAAGCCCACAAGTGGAGAGGTGTGTTCAGCTCGTAGAAAGATTGCCCCGGGAAGGGGGGCAGATTTGCAGACAGTGCTCCAGGTAGAGCAACCAGCCAGGAATATCATATTTTCTGTGAGGGGGTGCCAGAGAGAAAGAGAGAGACGATCTTTGGCAGTAGGCAGCAGCCAGTGGGTGCTCGTGGGCAAAGGGGCTCTTTCAGCAGCTGCAGTGGGCATCAACAGAGGAGTAGGCTGGTGGGAGGGGGGCAGGCTGGCGGGCGGGCACCGGTGGCCACTGGCCAGTCAGACACAAACAGCAGCAGCACCCAGATGATGGTTCTTGGGACTGGAGTGACTGCTTCTGGATGCAGTGGAATGGAATGACAGCCTCCCGTGACTGGAATGATGGTCCCAGGATCATGATGATGGTTCCTGGGACTGGCATGACTGCTTCAGGTACTGTGGAATGACATCCCAAGGGAGTTGAATGATGTCCCTAGAATTAGTGCTTGGTTGAGCACACTTTATTCAATCATTGCAATAGGTGGTACAGGCAGGTAGAGGTGGTAGAAGAAGGCACACAGGCAGGGGCACATAATTACGTTATGTGTTATTTCCATCTCATTCAGGTAGGTTTGCTGTTGGACGTGGACATTGAGTATGAAAACAGATCAGATCTCCCGTTGGTTCTGGCAGGTGGCAGCTTGAGCTAGATGCACATTTTACCCCCACTCCCTCTCTCATTCTAGCAGTCGGGAGCCTATCTCTCCCTCTCTCTCTGGACATGTACTGCAGGTGACGGCATGAGTGGGAGTGTGTCTGTCTCTCTCCTTCTAGCAGCGGGAAGACTTTCTCTCTCTCCATGAGCAGCAGGTTGCTACCTCGTTAAAAAAAGTGGAATGACGGCTCCCCGTGAGCGGAATGACAGCCTCAGAACCCTGACGGTGGGTCCTGGGACTAGAGTGGCAGCTTCTGGATGACGTGAATGGACAGCTCTCCATACCTGGAATGTAGGCCCTAGAACTCTGATCGTCGGTTCTGGGGCTGGAGTGACTGCTTCTTGATAAGGTAGGATGACAGCTCCCGATGAGAGGAATGATGGTCCCAGAACCCTGATGATAGTTCTTGGAAATGGAGTGGTAGCTTATATCTGTTTGCGGACAGCACCACATTGGGAACAACCAGGGGCCAGGCATGTTTCTGTGGGGGGTGGGGGGGGTGCCAGAAAGAGAGCGAGAGAGCGAGAGAGGGTCTCTGGCAGCAGATGGCAGAGGAGGAGGAGCATCGGAGCAGCAGACATTCTGGCAGGTGGGAGCTTGCCTACAGCAGTGGCAGTTGCAGCAGTGGCAGGACATGTTTCTGTTGGGTGGTGCCAGAGAGAGAGAGAGGCTCTTTGGCAGTGGGTGACAGAGTGTGGCATCGGAGGAGCAGGCAGTCTGACAGGTGGGAGCTTGGCAGCAGTAGCATCAGAGCATGTTTCTGTGGAGTGGTGCCAGAGAGAGAGAGAGGCTCTCTGGCAGCGGGCAAAGGAGGAGGAGAATAAGAGCAGCAGGAAGTCGGGTAAACGGATGCTAAGCAGGATGCACCTATCTCACCCCAGCCCCTCTCTCTCTGTCTCTCATTCTAGCAGTGGGGAGGTTCTCTGCTTCTCTCTCATTCTAGCAGTGAGGAGCCTCTCTCTCTCTCTTGTTCTAGCTTCAGGGAGCCTTTCTGTGTCTCTTTCTGTCTCTCTCTGGTCATGTACGGCCAGGGCCAGCCTTACAAATTACGGGGCCCAGGATGAAGACAAAATGCGGGGCCCCATAGGCCCTGCCCACTCCCCACATACAAATTCAGAGAATTCCCCCCATGCCATGTTAACCCATCAGTACAATGACATCAATATGCAACAAAGAACATTTAAATCTGTGTTTAGCAAAGCTCACCCAAACCTTACTTTGGCCATCTTTTTGGATGGCAGGCTCCCCAATGACACCTCCAGCTGTCAGCTCCCCCCTAGAGCTGTGCAACTCTCTCCTACTTGTTGCTGTTGCTTTGCTCACCAGATACTGCTGCTGGTGCCTCAAGCTCTCTCTCTCTCTCTCTCTCTCTCTCTCTCTCTCTCTCTCCAGTAAAGGGGTCCCTGTGGAATTGATAAGGATATTATAATACAATATCTTCTGTAGGCGTAGCCCTCACCGCAAGACCAGCCCCCCCCCAAGGCCCATCACCACCATGAGGCCAGACTCCGCCCGCATGAGTCCAGGCCCTGCAAGGTCTCACCACAAAGCCCACTACCACCACCATGACAAGGTCATGTCTCATCGCAAGGCCCCCAACCCCCACCACTAGGCCTCACTGCAAGGCCCACCCCACCCCCACTAGTCCGGGCCCTGCCAGGCCTCAGTACAAGGCCCCTAACACCACGAGGCCAAACCCCACCCCCC
>QEPC01011882.1:2253647-2270202 GCA_003113815.1 Sphenodon punctatus
GCCACCCCCGCTAGGCCTCACAAAGAGGGCCCTGACCCCACCATGAGGCCAGGCCTTGCCGGGGCCACCCCCACAACTAGGTCCTGCACCCCCCACCGCTAGGCCAGGCCAGGCCATGTCTCGCCGCCCCCCCCCCGCTAGGCCCTGTGCATCCTACCACTTGGCCTAGCTGGGCCCAGGCCCAGCCCCCAACCATGAGGCCAGGCCTCACTATGCGGGCCCTGCCTCATCCCCCTCAACCACCCAGTCTCTGAAGTCAGTCAGACAGACTTACTTACCAAAAATGGGTCCCTCTCCTCTCTCCTCACTCCACTCACCACTGCCATGCCGCCGCCCACTACTCCTCCACTGGGTCAATCCTTCTGCCGCTGGATCGCTGATTCCCCGCTGCCATGCTGGATTGCTGCCACTGATTCACCTGCTGCTCCTCCACCGAGTTACTCCTTGCTCCGCTCTCCACTGGTTCGGATGAAGCAAGCAAGCCGCAGCAAGAAGTAAGTTGTTGCTGCTGCTCCTCCAGACACTGATGAGTCACATCCTCTCCCTCCAGGAAGTTGCTTCTTATTCAACTTGCTGGAGGGAGAGAGGAGGGGCCAGGCAGGTCACATGGACCCTGGAGGCCACAAATACGCCACCACCGTCAGGAGGTGGAGTAAGGAGGATGGGGTAGGCAGGGACCAAGGTGGGGAGTGAGGGTGGGGGTTTGGACTTGGGATGGTGGGTGGGGGGTGGGGCCCTGTGGAGGAGGCCCCGCTGCCACAGACCAGTCAGTCCTCATGCACCACACTGCCCCTTCTCTCCTCCCCCTGCCCAGCCTGGCCCA
Source organism: Sphenodon punctatus (assembly GCA_003113815.1). Classification (NCBI taxonomy): domain Eukaryota; kingdom Metazoa; phylum Chordata; class Lepidosauria; order Sphenodontia; family Sphenodontidae; genus Sphenodon; species Sphenodon punctatus. Next base: position 2,254,471 of record QEPC01011882.1, read on the forward strand.
ATTTTTTTTAAAAAAGTTGTTGATCACTCAGCGAACCCATGGGGTCCCCCAAACGTAGGACCCAGGATGGCCACCCCTAGCTGCCCTGCGGTAAGGCCAGCCCTGTGTATGGTGGGTGACAGCATGGGCAGGAGCACATCTCCCTCTCTCTCATTCTATTAGCGGTGAGCCTTTCTCTCTCTCTCTCTCTCTCTCTCTCTCTCTCTCTCTCTCTCTCTCTTTGGTGCCCCCGCCCTCACTATAGCTCCAAGGCCAGCTCAGGGAAACCCAGCAGCAGCAGGTTGACCTTGAGGAACAGGAGTTGTTCCACCAACCCAGCAGCCAGCCTCGAATGGTGGGGACTCACTATGTCACCTGCCGCCGAAAACACCCGTTCACTGGGCACACCGGTTGATGGGCAGGATACTAATTCCTGTGCCACCCTGGTCAGAGCCTGCCATGTTTTCCCCTTCTCTTCCCAGTACAGAAGGGGATCGCTGCTGAAATACACCACTGGCTCCTTAAGATATTTTGCCACTGCCTGCTCCACAGTATCAGGCTCCTGCTCCCTCTGCCTGCTTCTGCTGCCAACCTCCTCCCCAATTGAATGTACCCAGGCTGCCTGCCATGGGGTGGTCCACTCGGGGCAGCTGATGGCAGAGGAGCTGCTCCTACTCCTGGGAGTGCTCTGCATTTCCACCCTTCTGCTGCTGCTGCTGCTTTGCCCCTCCTGGTTTTCCTGCTTCCGCTGAATGACCCTCTTGACTGCCCGCACCCTCTCCACCACAGCATGCTTCCTGAGGGTGAAGTCTGGCTTGTGAGCTGCCACGCTCGCCTTCACCCTGGGGTCCAGCATGGTGGAGAGTACATATAACTCCTTATGAATGAGAGGGTCAAAATGCCTGCTCAGCCCCCCTTTCAACTTTTGTACCAGGGCCACCACCTCTAGTATAATCTGCCACTCCACCTCCCACCCACCCCAACCTTGGTCCCTCAGGAAGTCTTCCATCCTCCTGATGAGACTTCAGACCTGGGGGGTGACTTAGCTCAGGGTGGCCGTCGCCACACTCAGGCTCTCCGTCACGTCTTTAAAGGACTTAAGGATGTGCACGGCCTGAGCCATCATAGTCCACTCATCCCACCTGAGTAGCCTTTCCACCCCAATCTCCCCCTCTGAGGCTACCTTGTGCAGGACCCGCCTCTGCTCCACCAGACGCTCCATCATGCTATAGGTGGAGTTCCACCTGGGGCTGGCATCCTGCACAAAGCGGTGCTCCTGCGCCCCCAGCTCCACCTGCTACTGCCTCAAGAAGTGGCCACCCTTCATGCTCTTGTTAAAGTACCCTGTAATCTTTCCGTCCTTCTCAATTAAAAGCATAAGGGGGCTGTTGCTGTGTTCTTCTGCCTTCTCCCCCGGGCCCAGGGCATTCCTCACCACCAGGTGAAGGATGTGGGCAGTGGAGGGGATGTGTTGGAACCCGCCCTCCAGCACTGCCTTCTTCATGTTAGCAGCATTATCCGTTACCACGAAACCCCTGGCGAATGGGGCTTACTTGCTTAGCCACCCCTCCACCATGGTGTCTAAGGCTCCTCTTATGTTGACAGCAGTGTGACTCTTGTCAAACACCTGAACCTGAATCAGGGCCCCCATGTGCCCTGCCCCCTCACCCCTGCCACCTGCTGTTCCTCCTCCTGCCACCTGCAGCTGCCAACAGTGAGAAGTCAGGGCCAGGTAGGCATGTTGTACATTTCGGCTGCTCAAAATGTCTGTGGTGAAATGCACAACTGCCCCATCTGCCCTGGCCAGTTGCTCCCTCACCTGCTCCCTGGCTTCCTGGTACAGGGAGGGCACCACCTTCCTCCTGAAGGTGGTGCTTGAGGGAACCTTGTACTGGGGTGCCAACAGTGTCAACAGCCGATGGAATCCCTGGTCCTCCACAATCCTAAATGACTGGTCATCCAGGGCAATCATCTCCCCCACCCGCCTGGTGATCTTGGTTGGTTCTGGATGACGCACTCTGCCATGCTCCAACTGCCCAGATCCTCCATTGTGACCTGATGCTACTGCTGCTGATGGGGAGTTTGAGATGGGACCGGTTGCTGCTGTCCCTCCTTGTCCCTTGCCATGAGCAGAGGAGGAAGGTCTGCTGCTGCTCATGCTTCCTGCACCTGTGAACCCACTCCTGTCCACACTCTCTAATGTCTCTTGCAGCAGCAAAGCCCTATGCCAGGTCCTCCGGTGGGAATTCATGCCATTGTTGCTGAGATTCCCCTTCTTATTCCCACGGCACACGCCCTTCCCACAGTGAAGGCAGGTCACCCAGCTGCTTTCCCCTGGGATCACTTCCTAGAAATGATCCCACACAGGCCCCCTGGGGCACCCTCCTGAACCCCTCGTGCCACCATTGGGGGCTTCTGCCTTTGTCCCCAATGTGGCTACAGGGGGATTGACATCAACAGGAGTCTCCGCTGCCTCCTCCTCACTCCCCTCATTGCTGCCCAGCTCAACACCACCCGTGCTGAAACTACTGCTGCTTCCACCTTGCAGCATGGGAGGCGAGGATGCCCTGCTGTTATCTGCTGAAGCTGGGCTGCTGCTGTCAAAGTGGGGAAGGATGTCCTCAAATACATCCTCCTCCAAATCCTCAAAATCTCTGGAGGGTGTGTGTGTGTCAGAAGGAGGAGCCTGCCCAGGAGAGGGGGTTGCCCCTGCACCACTCCCAGCAACAGCACCCACATCATCATCATTGATGCGACTCCCCATAACAATATCATTTGCTGCCCCCAGTGAAAAATCACTGCTGGCAGTGCCAGCTGCTGCCGATGCTTCAGGAGGGGGGGAGGGGGGGTTAGTGCTGCTGCTGCACACACACATTTTGCCCTTGGCTCCCTCCTCCTGTGCCACTGCTATTACTAGTGGAAGGCTGGGTCTCCCTGCCTTCCACGCTAGATGCCACTCCCAAGATCTCTGCTGCAGCCTGTTCCCCTTTCCGCCTTGAGGTGAAAAAAATCAGGTCTCTCCAGCTTTGGCGGTGGGCTGCCAGCAGTGGCAGAAGTAGCAGCAGGCTTGCCAACTCCCGCATGCCCTCGTGCTCTACCAGGGCCACCTGCCCCAGAAGCTGAACTAGGAGTCCTTCCCTTTCCCATTGTAAGTACACAAAATTGAACAAATAACGAAGTAATGAATTATATACACAAAACCTAACCTAATCCTACTATCCTATAATCCTAATATAGTAAAATAGATTAGCCTAAATAGCTATATAGTATCTAATCTCTTTATATATGTTGTAGACAACTAATATCTAACTAAATCTAAATGCCTATAGTATCTATCTATCTATCTATCTATCTATCTATCTATCATGTACAGGGCAGGGAAAGGGAGAAGGTAAATGGTAGGGTATATGAGGAAGGTTAGTTTGTCTGCAAGCACCAGTTCTGTAAAATGCAACCTGACAAGCGGAGAGCTCTCACAGAACAGAGAGGAAAACACATGACTCGCCCATTATAAAGGGTTGCAGTGCACGCCCCCACAGCCCCCTGATTGGTTTTGGGAGGCAGCAGGCATTGAGCAATCACAGAGTGCCATGAGACTGCTGGGGCCTGATTGCACTGCTCATTGGTCAGTGTTACATCTATTAGATACTGCGGAGCTGATCGCCCATCCCAACACAGGTACAGTTCAAGAGTTCAAGCCTCTTTAGGGCTGCAAGATGTCTGCTCCATCCTCCCCTCTCCATTTCCATCAAAAACACGACTGCAACTGTCACTAATAATAACGACAACGATAATGACATTGTCGTTTTCATTATCGTTGTCGTTATTCTCGGTTGTCATTTTTGTTATTGCAATAATGATAAAGAAAACAACAATTGTCATTATCGTTATTGTAATAATAAAAATGATATGCACAACCCTAGAAAACCCCCTCATCTCCAGTCATCCTGAGTCATTCAACTGGATTAGGAAGTGGAAGGCACAGGGAGCTGCCAGGCTCAGCCCCTTGGTGCCTGAATTTTTTGCAGGTTGTAGAAACTTCTGTGCAGGAAGGGCAGAAAAAGCATATTTCCTTTACTTAGTGCAGCAAAAATCCTTGTGCTGGTCATGATAACATTCTTGATATGTGGGGCACCCCAGAGGTGCACTACCACCTTGACTAGAGGTAGATTGGAACAGCTGTATCTTTTCAATCAGAATTCCAATCATTTCTCTTTTTTTAAGCCATTGCACATGTACAAAATGGCTACCACCACTACTTCATTTGGGGTGAGAGTGCACGTTTGACTTTTTAAAAAAATAAATATTTTGTCTAATTTCGATTGGAATCGGACTAAATATGTTGGCTACTAGTTTTCTATCAGAATGGGCAAACTGACCCATTCCAATCAAAAACTGGAACCCATGCAATTCTGAAATTAGTCCTAATTTGAACCTACGACTCCCACTACAGTTTTGTGCAGCTTCCTCCCTGCAAGCAAGCTGCCTGTGTAGATCTCCACGCCTGTGTGTAGGATGTGTTAGGACCGAGTGGGGGCATGAAACCATGACCCTGTTTTTCATAATAGAGAGAAGGTCCTCCAGGAGATAAAGAGTAGATGTGGGCTTGGGCAAATACTCAAAATGTGGGCTTGGGCAAAAAGCACTGTGTGAATGAATGAGTCCTAAAAGTGGAATTTGAAAAAGGTTCCAGACTGATAGTCACTGGCGTAATCTATAGTCATTATTATTAATCCATATATAGTTTGTTAAAAGTCTATTGATCATCACTCCTAGTCTGTCTCAAAGTAACCTATGTTTGCCAAAATCCATCATAGTATGCATGAGGTGTATATATGCAAAGCTGCCTAACATTGACATAGGGATGTGATAAACTGGCTCTGCTCTGCAAATGGGGATTCAGGGTCATATGGGTGCACTAAAGCCAGGTCTTTTTGGAGGTTCTTCAGGTTCTACTCCCCTAATGTATCCGAAAGCATCAATGCTTAATTTTTTAGGGGAAATAACCCATAGAATGTCAACATTTTTAGCCTGGTCAAGCTGACTCGTTATAGACAGCATGGAAAGGTCCAGAAACTCCCTAGACTGTTTGGGTGCTGTATTTGAATGGATGCACGAAACCAGTTGAGGTTCATACACCATTATTTTCATGCCTATTAACTAGCAAATAAAATATTACAGTAACAACTAGCATATGGCCTTGGTTTATTTTATTTATTTATTTAGTTTATTAATTAATTAATTAATTAAACAAACTAAATTTATACCTTTCTACGAAGGCAGATTGGGGTGACTAACAAGTCATAAATTTTTTTTTAATATAAATATAAATACATAATAAAAACATTCTATCCATATGGGGGCTGTCATAAAACATATCACCCAGAACTCTGCTGGGAAGGAGTTCCACAGCTGCGCTGAAGCCACTAAGAACACCCTCTCCATAGTCACCCCCCGGAGATCCCGAGTAGCTTTAAGAAAGGTTCCCTCGGCTGACCACAGGGGTTGATCCAGAGCCCGGGGAGTGAGGCAGTTCTGCAGATAGGTAGGGCCCAGGCTATGTAGGCCTTTATATGTATTTACTAACACCTTGAATCAGACATGAAAGACTATAGGTAACCGGTGCAGAGAATGGGGCACTGGTGTAATGTGCTTCCGGTGGCCAGAAGGAGACAGGCCATGTTCTGCACCAGCTGCAGCCTCTGAACCATCACCATGGGTAGCCCCACGTAGAGCACGTTACAATAGTCCAGGTGTTGAAAGCATAGATGATAGTGGCCAGGTTGGCGTCTGAGACATACAGCCGAAGCTGTCACACCAGATGTAATTGGCGGAACGCACTCCTCACCACAGCCCCAACCTGGACATCCAAACAGAGCTGGGAATTGAGGAGCACTCCCAGACTGCGAACCTGGGGAACCAGTGGGGGGAAAACCCCATGAATGATGGGGACGCTGACCCCACCACCTTCCCCACCAGCATCATCTCTGTCTTGTCAGGATTCAGCCTCAGTCGGCTCACCCTCAACCAGTTCCCCACAGTAGCCAGACACTGAGTAAGCACCGAGACTGCCGGGTCTGGGTTGAATGAAAAAGAGACGTAGAGTTGGGTGTCATCAGCATATGTTAATTGTCATCTCTGTGTGTAACTTTGAGTACAAGCATGAAAGCAGTGTGTGAGTAATTGTTGTTTAATTAAAATGGGATATCTCCCACCTATTTTTACAAATGTAATGCATAAGTCCCTAATGCCGCCACTTGCACATATGCACAGATGGTTAGATTCCTCAAGGGATTTGCATTAGCTGAAAATCTTCGGAGAACGTGAATCTGATTTGTTCTGCTTGATAAGGCATCAAATCTCAGTGGCTTTCTGCAACTTTCAATTTCATATCCTATTGATTTACGTGCTCTATGCTGGCTGGACATAAGGGCCTGTGACCATTTGTTAAAAATGATGTTACAGAAATTGTTTGAGTGAAGAACACTTCTATTATTTTTAGCTGCAGAAAAGTTCTGAAATCTTATCTAGTCTGGTCATTATCCTCTAATGTATTCAACACTCATACTAAAAACATATGGAAAAAATATTGTTAGCATATTTAACATGCTCCCTTAGTTTTGGGATTTGGGTGTGGCACATCATTAAAACAGATGAAAATAGATTTTGAATGAATGGAAGATATGGTAGCCTTCCCTGAATATGCAAAACAGAGATGAGCAACTCTAGCCTGGGAGCTACAATTGGCCTGCAATAGGGCTGAAGCGACAACTCCTTTTTCCATGCAACTATTTCATTCAACCATTTCGGAATTGCCTGCAACTTTCTACAGCTTTTCTGATAGCATTCTGCTAATTCTGCGCCCTTGCTTTGCAACATTGAAATTACTGGAATTATCGGAAAGTATCAGAATAATCTTGGAAAATGTCAGAAGAAACATTGTTCTGCTACATTCACACAGTGACCGCATGTCAAAAAGTGCTGGTGGAAGTAGCAGAATGAAAGTAGCAGAATGAACATCTCTATCGCACCATACCACTCATTGCAGAAGATCTCTTTGTGTCGGAAACAGCTACTGTGGTGGCTTGCCTGCTGGGGCCAGCACCCCTCCAGCTGTCACTTCACCTTGCTGCAGGGGGGGCTGGGAGGTGGTTGGGATTGCCCACCACCACCACACCACCGTGCTTGCCCATTTTCTGGGGCTGGGAGCTGGCACTACAGGGATCCTACCCCCTTTCCGGTGTCAGAGACCTGCCCCATGGCTTCCAGTGGGGCACTGGCCCCATCAAGGGCTCAAAAGTGGTGCACCTGCCAGTCGCCACTTCACTTTGCTGCAGGGGGGACTGGGAGCTGGTTGGACTCGCCCCCTGCCCCCACACCACCAATCCTGTCCATTTTCGGGGACTAGGAGCTGGCACTACAGGGACCCTCCCCTATTACCAGTGGTAGAGGGAGAGGGGGGCAGGGCCAAAGACCTGCCCCGTTGCTTTCAGCGGGGCGCTGGTCCCGACAGGGGCTCAAAAGCGATGCGCCTGCCAGGCCTTGGGTGTGGCCCTCGTTGGGGTCTGGGGAGGCTGGGGTGTGGGAAGTTTACTGGTGGTTTTGTTGTCAGTGACTGTTTTGGGGGAGGTATCTGGAGGTGTTATATAGTGGGGAAGGTATATAGTGGGATGTATCAGGGATGGGGAATACATAAAGGAACTGGTTTAGGGAGGGGTGAGGGTACAATTTGGGGATGGTGGTGTGGGTGGGAATCCTCCCCTCAATTTTGGCAGGGCAGCTAGAGGGGAGCCAGGGCTGAGGCCATGTGTGTGTGTGTGGGGGGGGGACACAGCCATTGGGGTCGTGATGGGATGTGGGAGGTATGGTTCGTATGGAGGGTATGTTCAAGCTGGGCGGCAGGACAGGTGTTTAGTATCTGTTCCCCACATCACCCCTCTAGCAGTCGGGCAATTGGTTCCATATCAGAGGGCCCCTGACCGTGTTTTGATGCTGGTGAATGAGAGCTCAGTAGCAAATAAAGCAAATAAAGCAACAACGGTCCAGGAATTGATACTGGACCATGCAGCCAACCTTGTATGCATCACGGAAACCTGGCTGGACACTGAGTTGGGATCTATCTTGGCTTGATCCCTCAGTTTTCTTGATCCCTCACAGTCATGATTTCACCTGGGTTATGGCACCAAGACTGCACTTGTGGTGTTGGTTGATGATCTTCACCAAGAATTAGACAAGGGCCATTTGGGCCTGCTGATTCTATTAGATCTGTTGGTGGTGTTTGATACCATTGATCATGAGATGTTGGTGACGCACCTGTGGGCCCGTGCAGGGGTGGAAGGTATGCTTCTTGACTGGTTCCGCCCCTTCCTGGCTGGAGAAACTCAGCGAGTGGTGCTTGGGAATTATTTTTCATCATACCGAGACCTCTTGTGCGGAGTCCCGTAGGGTTCTGTTTTGTCCCCTCTCCTGTTCAGTGTGCATATGCAACCGCTTGGCGAGGTGGTCAGGAGGTTGGTGTGCAGTGTCATCAATATGCTGATGAAATCCAGCTTTACCTCCCCTTTTCATCAGACCCAGGATCATCAGTCTCTCTGCCTGGCAGCTGTGGGGGATTGGATGAGGGTGAATCGACTAAAGCTGAATCCCGACAAGAAGGAGGTGATGCTGGTGGGTAAGGTGGTGGGGGTGACGACCCCTATCAATGATGGGGTCTGCCCTCTTCCGGTTCTCTAGTTGTGGAGTCTGGGGGTGTCCCTTGACTCGCAGCTCCGCTTGGATGCTCAGTTGGAGTCTGTGCCAAGGAGTGCCTTTCGCCAACTACATCTGGTGCACCAGCTTCGGCTGTATGTTTCGGACTCTGATCTGGCCACTGTCATGCTTTCATCACCTCCAGGCTTGCAAAGGGTTCTAGGTCTCTTAGGTTCCTTAGCTGGAATATTTCTGGGTGGAAGTCTCGCTGCCAGGATGTTGATTTTTTTCATTTTCTGGATGGTTACAGTCTCATATTATTACAGGAAACCTGGACTTTATTTGAGTTTTCCTGTAAGGGTTTCTCAATGTTCTGCTTAAATGCCCTTCCCTCTGTCCGCCCTGGAAGACCTAGTGGATGCTTGGCCCTCCTTGTCTCAACAGCTTTGCGAGCTCAGGTTAGATTGTGTGATTCAATAGGAGCTTATTTTGCCTTATTCTATTGCGTGCTCCCGTCTGGGTTGGAGGTGCTGTTGGGGAATGTTTATCTCCCCCCTCCTTCCTCCCCCTTTTTTGTGCTAGATTTTTGGGATAGAGTCAGTGGGATGCTGTCTGGGGCCTGTCACTCTTATCCCGGGGCCATAATACTTTTGGGGGGCGATTTTAATATCTGGCTGGGTGCTCCAGCCTCTGAGCAGGCTCTCCCTAGACTTGAGGACTCCAAATATCCCTTGTCTACTTGATTCTCCAGGGACAATGTTGTTAGCCCTGGGGCCGGCCATTTGGGAGAATTTATGGATGAGTGAGGATATTGATTTTGAATGGTCATTCGAGGGGGGACCCTGAAGGGGATTTTACTTATCATTCACTCCAGGGATCTAGCATTATAGATTACTTTTTGGTGTTGGACCTTTTTTCGCCTAACATTCTGAATTTTTTTGTAATCCCGAAGCACGAAACCAACCATCTCCCAATTGAACTGCTATTAGCAGATCCCTTCTGAAGACCAAGGCAGGAGGTGGAGACAGCAGATGAGGGGGTGGGCTTTGTCTGTGCTATGTGGTCTGAGCACCTAAGACTAGCTTTTGGGGACCTTATTCGGGGGCAGGAGGTTGGGGTGCTTATCGATAGAATCATGGCAGGGGAGGATGACCATCTGGCGGCCTTCGAGGGACTGATGGCCCTTCTACTCCCTTTGTTAGAGACACAGAGGGGCGGGGCTGGAAAGGTTAAATACTCCCCCTGGTTCGATAAAGACTTCCACCTTATGAGATCCAAATTGCGTCGGCTTGCAAATTGATTAAGAAGGGATGTCTCCTTGCCCGTTAGGAAGGCCTTTCAATCCCTAAGAAGAGACTACCATCTTCTGGCATCTTCAAAAAGACTGGCTTCCCTGAAGTTGGTCTGGGCTCAGTTGCAGAGGGCTGCCCTTCAGAGTGATCAAAGGGCTTTTGGGGATCTTATCCGCCCAATTAGGGTCGGCAGGTATGGGCATATAGGCAAGCACCAACACCTTGAATCAGGCCCGGAAGATGACAGGCAGCCAGTGCAGAGATCGAAGAAACAGTGTAATATGTTTCAGGAGGCCCAGGTGGAGTGATGCCAAAGGCCTGGCTGAGTGGTATTGTGGCTCCAATTTTTAAGAAGGGTGCTCCCTCTCTTCCTGGGAATTACTGCCCCATCTGCCTTCTTAGTGTGTTAGGGAAGCTCTACACCAGGCTTTTGCTGGGGAAAGTCTTGGCCTGGGTGGGGGAGACAGATTTTTTGGAACCTGAGCAAGTGGGTTTCCAGAGTGGGAAATCCACTCTGGATCAGATATTTGTTCTTTCTCTTTTGGCTGGGAAATATGTAGCCCATCAGGGAAAAATTTTTCTAGGTTTTATCGATCTGAGCATGGCCTTTGACTCACTCAATAGGGAAAAGTTATGGATTAAATTGAGGGCTACCTCAATGGACCCACATCTAATTTATTTATTGATAAAGGTACATGGTAATAATCAAATTAGAATACGTTCTGTCCTCGCCCATCCATTAACCAAGCCAGTTCCGGTACATCGTGGTGTTAGGCAGGACTGTCTCTTGACCCCAGTACTATTCAATCTCTTCCTAAATGATATGATCCCCTTTATGAAGGCAATAGATACTCACGCTCCCCAGATTGGCAACAGGAGGGTTCCGGCCCTCCTGTATGCCGATGACACAGTTTTACTTTCTCAGACCTTAGTCGGACTTAGGACAGCGCTACAACGTTTTGGGGACTATTGCAACAGGGAAGATCTCCAAATCAACTTAAGTAAAACCAAAGTTATGGTAATGGGGAATTGGGGTTCCCAAAAGATCCATCAATGGAGGATTGGACACAACACCATTGAGCAGGTTGAAGTATTTAAGTACTTGGGAGTTATCTTTGTTTCTTCTTTGAGCTCGGTATCTCATATGAAGGCGGTGATATCACAAGCTAGAAGATCCTCGGCCGCTATTCTTGGCTATTTTTTTTAAACATGGGGGGAGATTGGTGATGCTGGCATTGGAGCTCTTTAGAGCCAAAGTTATCTCTCAATGTCTCTATGCTTTCCCTGCTTGGGGTTCTGCCTTCTCTTCTGATTGGGAACCCATTCAGAACCAAACGTTGCACTCGATTCTGGGGCTCCCCAGTGGAACCCCGCAGGTGATTCTGAAGCTTGAAACTTTTAGTCCATCTATTAGGTTGAGGGCCTTGCTGTCACTGCTGAACTATGGGGTGAAGGTACATTTGTTTCCGCCTCAGAATAATTCTCTTTTGGCCTTGTCAGTGGCTGAGGGGCTTCATAACCCCTGGGCAGGCTGGATTGAGGCAGAACTTAATCATCTGGGTTTTTCTTGTGAATCCCTGGGGCAGGCTGGCCTTGCTATCTCCTTAACCCTTATACGGAGGCGTCTGCTGGATCAGGAGCTCCAAAATGAGAGGGCTTTGTTGGCTGCCCAGGAAATCGCTCCTGAATATCCAGTGGCTGATCCCCCCTTTCCGAGTTCCAGCTATCTATTTTCCTGACTGGACACAGGATGAAGAAAGGTGTTCTCCTGTTTCAGGTGTAACATCTTCCCTTCAGCCCTGCTAGAAGGGTGATATAATGGGGTCGCGAGACACATGAGGGTATGCCAGCTTGTGAGCTGCAGGAACTTAATTCTTGTAGCCATTTTTTTTTTCGCTTTGCAGCTCTTAGCGGCGCCAGACGGGAGAACTTGGGCTGGTATTGTGTAGGCCCGCAGGATTTGGGTGCTTTGTCTAAGACCCTCCTTAATTTCACTGATTCAGAAATGTCTAGATCAGTTGCCAAATTCTTTCAGATGTATTTGTGGATCAGGAAAGCACATTTAGGATCTACTGCAAGCTGATGTATTTCCCATTTTGGATGTTATTGTTTTTAATCTGTTCTGAACTTTGTGATTATGTCATTTTGTATTAGCCTTTTGGCTCCACAATAAAATATATATCCACCTCCAGGCTTGACTACTGTAACACGCTCTACGTGGGGCTACTCCTGGTGATGGTTTGCAGATTGCAGATGGTGGAGAACGCAGTGACCCATCTCTTGGTGGGTCTGGGCCACCTGAAACATATTACACTGGTTCTTCGATCTCTGCACTGGCTGCCTGTCATCTTCCGGGCCCGATTCATAGTGTTGGTGCTTGCCTATAAAGCCCTAAATGGCCTCACCCCGACTTATTTTCAGGACTGCCTTACCCCCCGGGTCCTGGATCGGCCCCTGCGGTCATTGGGAGGTGCTCTCCTTGAGGTCCCTGAGTCTGCCAGAGGGTCATGATGGGGAGGGCCTTCTCGGTGACCATTCCACGGCTGTGGAACTCCCTGCCAGTGGAGGCTCATTTGACCCTGTATCCCCTCTCGTTTCGACGCCTTTGTAAGATGTGGTTGTTCTGCCTGGCTTTTCAGGTGGAGGATGGGTAGGGTGGGGGGAATGGGTTAGGGTGGGGGTGGGTGGTTTTTTTTTTATTCCTCCCTTTTACTGTGTATTTTAAAGCTGTTTTTAAATGTTTGTTATTGTTATTGTTGTTACTGGTATTGTTCGCCACCCAGAGCTGCCTGTGGCAGGATGGGCAGGTTTAAAATGTTTTTTAAAATAAATAATTTTTTTTAGCCCTAGCCTGCAGTGCCATATCATTTTATGGAGTGTGCCAAAAGGCTCATCCACAACTGCAGCTCTTCATGTGCTTCATATCCCCATAGCTACCTCATGAAACTGAAACAGGAGAGAAGCCCAGCAGTGAAGTTCATGGGAGAGTGGGGAAATTGGCTACCCCACCATAGTCCTTCATCTGGGCCAATTAGAGTTGCTTCTGTGCTTAGTAACAACTATTTTCTCAGCATATCAACACCCCCGAATACAAAATCATTGTGAGCCTCTGCCCCCTACTCCCTACAAACATAGTAGCTTGAGGTGTGCTGCTTTCTGAGAAAAGGGGTAAGTGGTTGTACTTTTAGGAGCTGTGTGTGTGCACCCCAAGAGAGAGAGGGGTGTGAATGTTTATGCTTTAAAGCAGCAGGGAGGGAGCATGCTGAAGACTGTATGTGGCTGGCAAAGGTGTGTAAAAAGTCATTTTGGCAGAGGGGTATGGAAATGTTAGACTTAGCAGGATTGGGTGTTAAATGAATATTACCTCTAAAATGGTTTCTTGAATGCTTCCAGTGGATTTTGTGGCCATCTCTTATATAAAACCATAAGTGAAGGAGGAAAAAACAGAACTGAAGCTAGAATATTTTTTTTCCTGTCGTCCATACAGAACAACAGTTCTTTCCATTTTGAGAAAGAAGTAAAGGAAAACATGGCAAACACAAGATTAGTTTGCTTAGTTCTCTAATAAGTTTGTCCCAAGCGTGAGTAACTTCAGCAGAATCAATGGGGAGGAATCAATATAAGAATCAATGTTGTTGTAGTCCCTTCCCTACATAGCTGACTGATGGACCTTTTTCCTGAGGAGCGGGAAATCTGTCTCCTAAGTGACCTATTTCTAGTTTTCTACAGTGTGTAGGCCAAAAAAATAAGTCCATGATGAAGCCAGGCCCACAGCTGGTGTAAATCAGGTCAGTTCCAATGATTTCAATAGAGCTATGCCTATCTATGCTAGCCCACAGAGTCCAGTTTTCAAAACCAGCATATTTATATTTTACTAGATGGGTGCTAAATAAATAAATAAATAAATAAATAAACCACACACTTTTCTACCCACATTTGGCACCCATGTTTTAATTGTGAATATAATCAAGTAATCAGCCAATCCAGCTGAAAAATTAAGCCATAGATGTTACGTGTGAACGTCTCTTTGTTTTGATTGGATTTTTATTCTAACCTTCCCTGAATGCTCAGGGTGGGTAACATCATCAAAAAAACATACATATGAAATACAGAAATTAAAACCTAGAAAGCCACATATAAAATACCCATAAAACTCTCCAAACACTTTATGGTACCAAAAAAATCAAAAGCCGGTCATCTTTTTTAAAAAAAATTCCTCAGTAAATTCTAGACGATTAAAATATTTCACAAACTTTAATTAGCATCCCAAGAAAGTTGGTAGACCATTCTATCCATTTTGAAAAATAGGTAGACCTAAAGCACATAGCTTAAATTACTGTAATGTTTAATCAAGGTGTGGCCACATTCAAATTCCAGTGCCTGCAAATTAATTTATTTTTGTGTAATTGATCACATGAAGGTGCTATGGCAAGAACTTCATTGTTTCACTCTGCTTGTAGTGGTTTGAGTTAATGACTACATCGACGGCGCTAATGAACACTACCAAGAACTTACCAATCATCATGCAGTACTGATGCAGAATATTCTGGATATTATCAGTATACCCTTTCTTCCTGTGTGTTAACTATACCACTTTAGATGTCCCCAGTTTAATTTTTGTTCAGTGGCCGCAGATTGATTTTAATCATCATAATCAAATACTATCCAGCACTAATTGCTCATTATGATTGTGGCAAATAATTATGCCATTAGAGTTTTCAATTTATGATGATTCCCAAGTTTGTGTTAATTGCCAGAGTTAATTAAATTATCTGTGGATTAAGTTACCTCAGCTAATCTGATGCCATACGGATATACACGTCTTCCTTCTTTAAGAAAGTCATTTATATTCAGGAAGTAGTCTCCTGACTGCTTTACCATATGACTTTGATAGATGATGCCTAGTGGTAAAATGAAACTGTAGCTCGTGAAACATTTTGGCATGTCAAAACTGGGATTGATTTCCTGACCATTTCCCGATACCCAATGTGATTGCTTGATTTTTGCAATAATGCCAGATACTGTCCCGATTTACTGACTTTCTGCTTAACGTTTTCCATGTACCATTGAGTTACCACTTACCACACTGCTGAGGGTACCATTTTACTTTTGGGTTTGTTGTTTTCACATTTCTGTGCCAATTACTGTGTGAATGGCCCACCCCTTAACCTCCACTCCTGTGCCTCCAATCAGAATTGTTGTTTTATTTTGTTCCCTTTGCTTTGACCAATCTACAGCTGGATTGCAGATTAGTAAAGGAATCTGTGTAACAGCTGATGAGTGACATTGAACTACAAGGGGAAACGGAGTGCCAGAAAAATGATATTGCATTGGCCTTGAGCATCTCGTGTAAATGCAGGAGTGCGGGGGTACTTGCTCTCGCGACCCATGCATCCCCACACACCCCTGACACACAGAGCAACTGGCGGCAACGCAGGTTGCTCTGTGCATGGGGATGCATGGGGGACCAGTGTGTGCACATGTGCACCCACCCTCCTCATCGTCCCTGCAGCAGCCAGCAGCGTGCACACTGACCACCTCCTCTGCTTCTAGGCATGGGCGAACAGATCGCGGTTCGTGTTCGGCCGTTCGGTTCGGCCGCGATCGGTTCCTGTGTTCGCGTTTGGCCGTTCGGTTCGACCGCGTTCGGTTCGTGTGTTCGTGTTCGGTTGTTCGGTCGTACCTCGCGTTCGTGTTCGGCCGTTCGGTTCGGTGCGTTCGTGTTCGGTTGTTCGGGCAGGTCGTACGTTCGTGTTCGGCCGTTCGGTTCGTT
>QEPC01011882.1:2281485-2297631 GCA_003113815.1 Sphenodon punctatus
GTGTCCAGGCTGCGTGGGTGGAAGGGGGGACACCCCCCACCCACCCTGCCCAGCCTGGCTTAAAAAAAATATTTTTTCCCCTGATGTCCCTGCTAGTGCATGCTCCAGGCTACCGCTGGTGACCCAGAGCCCGCACCAGCAGGCACGATCCCTGGGGTGGGGGTGGTTTAACACACACCCCACACCAGAGATCAGCAGCCACAGCCAGCGCTGAAGCCGACGGAGTCGGACCGCCGCCGCCACCATCCGGAGCGCAAAAT
This sequence comes from Sphenodon punctatus, assembly GCA_003113815.1. Lineage (NCBI taxonomy): Eukaryota > Metazoa > Chordata > Lepidosauria > Sphenodontia > Sphenodontidae > Sphenodon > Sphenodon punctatus. The sequence continues at coordinate 2,281,746 of QEPC01011882.1, forward strand.
AGGTGATCCCTGGATGGGGAGGTAGGGTGATCCCTGGGGTGGGGTGTGTGTTAAACCACCCACCACTCCAGGGAACACCCTAGTACCTGATGGTGTGGGCTCCGGCCCGAAGCCCGCACTAGCAGGGTCTTCGGGTAATTATTATTTTTTAAAGCCAGGCTGGGCAGGGTGGGTGGGGGGTGCCCCCCTTCCACCCGCACAGTCTGAGAGGGGGAGGGGGAGGTTTTTTTATGTGGTTTTTTTCCATTGATTTCAATGGGGACAGTTCCCCATTGAAATCAATGGAACAAATCTGGTACCGGTAAACCGGTCCACAGATCCAGCAATCTGGTTTTTTAAAATCTGGTAACTGGTAAACCTGGTAGCTGGTATTTGCCCCGATGTCCACCCCTAGTCATTAAGGTGGGTTTGGCAGAAGTTTGGAAGATGTGGGGTTGTTGTTTGATGGGTTGTTTTTTTCCCTTTTGTTGCTGGACTTAGGAAATATGAATTTCCTTGGTTTTTAAGGTTTGTTTAAGTAGCATGAACCCGCCTTAACTATTTGTTGAAAACCAGGAGGTTTTTTGTTAGATGATATAATTAGTTTTTTAGCAAGTAATGGCAGTTTCCATAGACTTCTCACCTACACTCCTCAAGCTGCAGCAGTACAGTGCTAAGCTACGTAACCATCATCACTGGCCTCCAGAAAACTACCCTCTTTGATCCTGAACATGTACTTATTACACTCTTTACTCTTTCTAAATTAATTGTCTCATAAAACCAGATGCCTTCGTTTATTTATTTATTTATTTATTTATTTATTCAATTTGTATCACGCCCCTCCTGTGAACAGCTCGGGGCAGCTAACAAGTTAATTATAAACAATTTATAAATTTATAAACAATATAAAAATAAAACCAATTCAAACCGGCTGGGATAATAAATAAATAAGGGTGGGGGATGATAAAACACCCCATCCCACACTACTCCCCAAAGGCCTGGGTGAACAGCCAGGTCTTACAGATTCGCTGAAATGTCAAAAGGCTTGGGGCCAGGCAAGCTTCCTCCAGGAGGGAATTCCTGAGGCATGACCTGGTGACCGAGAATGCCCTCTCCATTGTGGCCCACCCGCTTAATACGTGGGACCTCCAAGAAGGCACCTCCCAGCGGACCGAAGGAGCTGCTCTGGGGCACGGAGGGAGAGGCAGTCCCTGAGGTATGAGGGGACCAGACCATGAAGGGCCTTGTATATTAACACCAATACCTTGAACTTGGCTCGGCATCCTATCAGCAGCCAGTGCAGAGTCCAGAACACAGGTGTTATATGCTCCGTACGGCCCGTCCACGACAGGAGGAAAGCCACTGCATTCTTCACTAGCTGCAGCCTCTGAAGCAGGAACAAGGGCAGCCCCACATAGAGCGCATTGCAGTAGTCCAGCCTTGAGGTGACAAAGGCATGGATGAGGGAGGCCATGTCCTGGCCGGAGACGAACAGACGCAGCCTCCGCACCAGATATAACTGGTGGAAGGTGGCTTTCACCACCACCTCCACCTGCCACTCCAGGTGAAGGTCTGCATCCAAAATCACCCCAAGACTCTGAACCTGCGGAGCAATGGGAGGGCGAACCCCCCCAACCAGCGGAGCCGACACCTCCTTCGGTCTCCCCACCATCATCACCTCTGTCTTATCAGGGTTGAGCTTCAGTCTTCTCTACCACATCCACTCCACCATGGCCTCCAAACATTGGGATAGCAACAAGATGGCAGGGTCTGGGTCAGCTGAAAAAGAGAGGTACAACAGAGTATCATCAGCATATTGGTGACATTGCACCCCAAACCCTCTCACAACCTCCCCCAAGGGCTGCATGTATACATTAAACAATAATGGAGACAGAATAGAACCCTGCGGAACGCCACAGGATAAGGTGCGGGGGCAAGATGACTCAGCTCCCAGCACCACCCACTGACTTCTCCTCGAAAGGAATGAGCGGAAACATTCAAGAACAGTCCCATCCAGACCCCCCAGGACACGCAGCCATCTCAGCAGAAGCTCATGCTCCACGGTGTCAAAAGCGGCCGAGAGATCTAGCAGGATGAGAAATGTTGATCATCCTGCATCCATCTCCGGGTGGAGGTCATCGACCAAGGCCACCAACACCGTCTCGGTGCCATAGCCGGGGCGGAACCCAGATTAAAAAGGGTCCAAGAACCCAATGCTGTCTAGATGCGCCTGGAGCTGGGTTGCCACCACCCGCTCAATAACCTTCCCTAAAAAGGGAAGGTTAGAGACAGGACGGTAGCTGGTGAGCGCATCCACATCCCCGATGGTTTCTTCAGCAGGGGGCGCACCACAGCCTCCTTGAGACTAGGCGACAGCCTCCCCTGCTGCAAGGATGCATTGATCACCCTCGCCAGCACCGTCCCCAACGTCTCCCTGGAGGCTTTCACCAGTCAGGATGGGCATGGATCGAGTTCACAACTGGTGGCTCGCACAGACCCCAGGACATCTGCTGCATCAGCTGGCGTCACTTCCTGAAACTCCCCCCACAAAGTTGGACAAGACGGGGCCTCCACCCCCTCGCACCCTCCGACGACTGCCCCTAATCCAGCATCAAAGTTGCTCTGAATCTGAGCGATCTTGTCTGCGAAGTAGGTGACAAACTGGTCACAACAGGCCTGGGACACATCCCCGTCCAGGCGGAGGGAGGCCGGACTGACCAGCCCCCGCACCACCTGAAACAGCTCTGCCAGACGTGACTTCACAGATGTTATGAGGACAGCAAGGAACTTCCTCCTTGCTGTCCTCACAGCCTCAACATAAGACCGCAAATGGAACCTATGGAGAAGTTGGTTGGAGTCAGATCGAGTCTGACGCCAGCGTCACTCCAGCCTCATGCCTACTTGCTTCATACATCGCAGCCCCTCAGTAAACCACGGGGCCCTGCGGTGACGAGACAGAGGCAGAGGGCGTCTCTGAGCCACCCTGTCAATGGCCTCCTGCAGCAAGGTGTTCCAAAACTGGACCAGCTCATCGACAGAGCAACTGGCTAGATTCAGGGATAACTCCCCCAGGGTTTCCTGGACCCATTGGGGTTCCATCAGCCTCGAGGGGCAGACCATCCTAACTGGTCCATTCCCCTTCTGGAGGGGGTGCGCTGAGAGACTGGCCCCTGGGAAAGGCATGCTCACATGCAGCCACCAACAAACCCAGGCCGCCACTCACAAGCCTAGCTTATTTCTCCAGGCTGTGCTGCCACTGCTGCTGGATCAGAATCTGGAGCTATCACCTCCGCTGCTAGACCTGGAGCTGCTCCAGTTATACCGTATAATTTTAAAGGCCCCGTGCTGCTGGTGGGGGAAAGAGGGATGTGTGCACAGTGGGTCTGGCATCATTTACCCTACTCCAGCATGCTTGGACTACACTTTCCAACATGCTGGAGCAGAGAACATGGTAACAGTCCCACTGTGCACATATACACAACACCGGTGGCACGGGTCCTTTATTACAAGGTATAGCTGAAGCAGCTCCAAGTCCAGCAGTGGGGGTGGTGGCTTCAGATTATGATCTGGCAGTGGCAGACTCCTGCAGTATAAAAGACCAAGAATCAGGTACATGAGCAGGGTTGGGAATTGGCAAGGTGGATGGGAAGAGAGTGGAAGCTCTGTTTGTTCCTCCTCCCCAGCTGCCACCAGAGGGAAGAGAGGCATGCAAGCAGGTGGTGTATGTGTCTAAGTTTCTCACCTCCACACCCCCCACCCAAGCCACTGCCAGGGGGAACCTAGCCTCTTAAGCTCCCTGACCCACCGCCAGCATTCCTGCCACCCCCTTCTCCCAACAGACAGATCTGAATGCAGCAGGCCAGCGATGGTCAGCAGCTGCCTTAGAACAAAGCCTTAGAACACTCGTCACTATGCCTCTCTCCATAGTGGAAAGCAGCATTTTTAAGTACATATTTCTCTGGAACATACCTACCAAAATGGCTGAAAATCCACCAGGTGCTAGAGGACCCCTTACTTAATTTTTTTTTACTCACTCAGAGAAACCTAAATGCTTCCAGGAAAGAGCAAACTCCAACAAAAAAACCCTCACCAACCTGGAAATAAACAGCCTCAAAAACCCAATGCAAGTGAATGAAAGCACTTGCATTGGAATTCCTACTTGCCTTAACTAATGGAGGTGATGCTGCTGCTGGTGCCCTGGAGTAGACTTATCAGCCTTGAAAGGCTTGATTGAAGCATCACAGCTGGTGTGAAGTCTCTGGCCAGTTCCCTCTGGGTAGCATCATTCCTTCTCTGGATCGCACATGTGCAAAATGGCCTCCGGGGTTGATTTTTATATGCACAAAATGGATACCACCCTTAACCGAAAGGGTGGTGGCCAAAATGACATTGCTGTCACTTTGGTTAAGGACAGTGGCCATTTTGCACATGCGCAAAATGACTCCAGTGACCATTTTTCTTTTCAGTGACCATTTTTCTCTTCAGAAAAAGGGCTGCCTTTTTCTGAAAGGCAAGGGAGGCTATCAGCGTCCCCAGAAGTGGTCGTTCTTCAATCAAGCTCTCCAAGGCCAGTAAGTAACACTCCAAGACCGTAGGTGGATTGGAGTGGTGGAAAATATGGAATTGAAATGCAGGATCCATACCTGGGAGAGGATTTCCATTTTTTTCAAATTAAACCATAAAGGCCCATTCCAGGAAGTTACAGATTAATTCAAAACCAAAATTCCCATCCCTAAACCGTCATTTGGAGGCTTGATGAAGAGCATGATGAAAGCAGAATTCATGACTAGTTGATTCAGAATTATACAAAGCCACGAAAAACAAAGGGGGGACCAGGTACTTCAGAAAAGTGTTTCTGAAACTGTCCGTTCTGCTGGTGAACCAGAGCAAAGGAGAGAAGATTCCTACGTCTACAGAGAACCAATGCACATTTCCCCCCTTCCTCAGAGGTACTATTTTTCCTGCAGAATTATGGAAATTATGAAACGTGATGAATCTTCAGTTTGTGCCACGTTTTAGCTTCCCACGTTCACTTCCATTCCTCACATGACGTTTGTTTAGTCTGTCATTCTATCCCTCCTGCCATACCCTATAAATATGATTTCACATGAAACTACACTGATTTTTCTTGCCTATCCCTGTACCATCATCTCCTCCTGATTTGGTTCTGTCTACCTTGTTTTCTTTTCCTCTTCCACTTCCCCCCACCCACCCCTAACTGAATGTTTTCCAATTTATTCTCATATTTTTCTGCTAAGTGTGTATTATGTATTCATATTCATGCCTTTTTTTCTCCTGATCCACAACACTCAATATTAAAACTCCAGCTGATTTCAGTTGGCTTTTGATCAGCATGTAAATGTTCATCCTCTGTCTTCACTCATTCCTTGAGTAAGAAGGATGTTGTCTACACTATTAAAATGACTCTTTCTTCATCATTAATACAGAATGATTCTTCTCTGAAAGGAACTACTTATCCCTGATCATTGGTACTTTGGCACTTTGCCGTCAGTTGCCCTTTTTTCTATATTTTGCACAGAATTTTCTGTTGATTCTTTCCTCTTCTTTTACATAAGTATTACCAATGTCTATTAGCACTATTTTTATCTGGTAAAGAAACATTGGCAAGTATGTGAGAGTGATTTAAACAACTTTTATTTGAAATATATATATATATATATTTCACCTATAAAACTATATATATATATATATATATATAGTTAACATATAAAACTCTGGCAGAAGGAGCACCATTCTATGTTTTCCCCAGGTGGCAATATGTTTAAGAAGGCTAGACTTGGATTTATGCAGCAGAAACTTAGTTTCTTTAGTATTTTAACCATGGGCAACTTGTGGGAGGGGGAAAATATTCTGAGGAGCCTTCACAAGATCTTACAATGAGTCATCCCTTTGATCACCTCTGGATGTACCACACAGTGACATAAAGATAAATGATTGGAACTAAGGATCATTAATGATGCTGAGTTTAGTCTGGCTCAGTTATCTGTGAATGGCAAATCAGATGAAGTCTAATGGCATTGATCATAGTTAGCTCCCCACTAAAGAGTAAATACTATATAGCACAGTACACTTATTCCACAATCAGGATTGATGTGTCTCTTGCTTCACTTTGGGTGGTATAATCTACATTGTTTTCTGTGACTAAGACAGAGGAACACCCAAACTCAAATATTTTTTAAAAATACTGAGACTTGTTTGGAAATGATTTTTTTTTAAAAGAATGAACTTCTTAGGGGTGTGCATGTCGTTGTTGTTATTATAATAAGGATAACTAAAATAGTCATTGTTTTCTGTGGCTAAGACAGAGGAACACCCACCCTCAAATATTTTTTTAAAATACTGAGACTTGTTTGGAAATGAAAGTTTTTAAAAAGAATGAACTTCTATGGGGTGTGCATGTCATTGTTGTTATTACAATAACGATAACTAAAATAGTCATTTTTGTTATTGCAATAACAAAAACAACAACTGAGAATAATGACAATGATAATGAAAATGATACTGTCGTTATTTTTGTCATTATTATTAGTGCTGTGGCAGTTCGGTTTTGGAGGGAAAATGAAGAGAGGGGAGGAGGGAGCAGACATCTCGGAACCCTAAACAGGGTTGAACTCTTGAACTGTGTCTGTGTTGGGAGGGGCGAGCACCTCCGTAGTATCGGATGGATGGATCTGCTGGCCAATGAGCAGCGAAGGCAGCCCCAGCAGTCTCACGGCACCCTGTGATTTCTCAATGCCTGCTGCCTCCCCCAACCAATAAGTGGGGTCTCTGGGGGAGGGTACTGCAACCCTTTAAAATGGAAGAGCCAGCCTTTTTCTCTCCGTTCTGTGAGAGCTCTGCTTGTCAGATTGCGTTTACAGAACTGTGCTGCTTGATTGCACACAAAAAATCCTCTCTAGCCTTCCTTTTATTACCAATACCTTTCCTTCCTCATACCCTACATTTTACCTTCTCCCTTTCCCTGCCCTTCTCCTTCCTGCACATTATATATAGATAGGTAGTATAGGTTAGATATAGATATATATTATAGTCATATAAATTAGATAGCTTAGAATATTGGTATAGATAACTGATTAGATAATAGATAGTTTATCTTTTTCCTTCCGCTGCTTCCCTTAGATTGAGACAGATATTAGTTGTGTACATATATAGTTTAGATATTATATAGATAATTAGACTAGTCTCTTTTATTATATATAAATCCTATATAAATGTATATATAATATATAGTATAATAAATGTTATCCAAATTGATAGCAATACCGATACCAAAAATAAAATCTTTGTTTGAAATGATACCGATAACGATGACATTGTTGTTTATAATGATAACAAAAGTTACATTTTAGTAACGAAAACAAAAAATGAAAATTAAATGGGGGCCTGGTGCATACCCCTAGAAGTTCTTTTAAAAAGGGTTCTGAAGGAAGCATCCAACAGAAGAATGTATATGGGAAGGTGTTCCTCACTACAGAGAACTGCACTACAGAGCTAAAGGGGAATGATGTCAGAGGTCATACTAAAGAGTTGTGTCTACCCATGTTGCCACAAATCAAATTGGAAGGGATGTATTGCACATTAGAGCTAAAATGGCACTTGATTTGGTACCCACAGGTAATATGCACCTTTTGGATACCCAACCTACTGACATATCAAATATTCTGAAAAATCCGGGACAAACCTGGGACAATTTGTCAGATTTGTTGGGATTTTTTTTGTATTTCAGTAATCAGTTGTTGGTATTTCAGTTGCCCAATCAAAAACCGGTTTGGATACCAAAAATATCTGCAATCTGTAATATCTGCACTAGAAATTTGACAGATATACCCATTTTTGTGAGTATTCATTTCAGCTCTGGGTGCCGGTCAAGGGTATGTACGTTTTCTCTCCCACGGGAGTTTTTTCCACCACTTTGTTTTTTCTTTAGGCTCCTCTTTCCTTGCTCCCAAAGCCATGTCTTGCTCTTTATTGGATGGAAGTCAACCCTGTTTTCCATATCCATCTCAGAAGGGTTACCAGACATAACACTAAATCTTTGGAAACCCATCCTGTCTTGAAATCATTGAATCATCTCGTGAGTATAGCTGGTTTTACAGACGATTATACTACTGCATGTTTTTTCAGCTACCCATAGTCTCAGTAGCCCACTTGCTGTTGGCTGGAAACTGTCCCTTAATGCAAAACAGACTTACAGTATCTCAGGACACCACAAACCAGTAGTGGGACAGTGGAGTTATCTACACATAAGTGACTACATACAAGTGGTGGATGTGTGCTGTCCATGACCATGAGCTCCTTTCTGGAACAGATGTTTTAATGTTATTGTAAGCTGCCCTGAGCTGCTGTCTCAGGAGGGGCGGGTTATAAAGTTTTTATAAATAAATAATTAATTCTAGTCCAACCCGCTGCTTGGATACAGGATGACTACGGGTATTTTCAGACGTTACGAGATCACAGTCAACCACAGTGAACCACGGTCAATCCTGCGGTGGGGCCAAAGCGCCCTGAAGGTCTGTTTCGGGGGCACCAGATGTTCACCACAGTCAATACCCACATGGGGTTGAAAATAACCACGCTTCCGGAGCTGCGACCCTGACCATTTCCGAAAGTGTGGTCAAAGCAATTCCCACCGGGAAACAAAAAAAAGTAATGACTGAATGGCAACCACCGGCCGGAATCAAGCAACATGATTCTCAGTCGGGACAAAGCACGCAGTGATGCTGCCAGGCAATGAGCAACAACACAGGATGGGGAGGGAGATTTAAAGGGCACACAGCAGCAGCCAGAATGAGCCGCCCCGGTGTCTTCCAAGTGCTTTGACCACAGTCTGGCCCGGGATCGGTGTAACATCTGTTCCACTGCACCTGGCCGTGGTCTGCTGGTCTGATTCCCTGCCATGGTCCCACTCCTGTCACATCTGTTTGGGGCCTCTCTTGCCCATGGGGGGTGGTTAGCCAGTTTGCCACCGCTGGGAATCGACTGTGGGGAATCGGGTGCCTGTAACATCTGAAATCACCCTGCAGCTACATGCCTGGATGTTTGTTTATATTATTAATTTTTTAAAAAAAAATTTATCCTACCCTATCCCTTCAATTCAGAGTGGCTTAAAATTCTTTAACATTAACAACTAACAAATTAACTCAATTCCTAATCCTCACAACAACCCTGTGAGGTAGTAGATTAGGCTGAGAAATCCGACTGGCCCAAGGTCATCCAGTGAGATCATGACTAAGGTGAGACTTGAACCAGAGCCTCCCCTTACCGCCTGCTCCAAGTACTACACCACACTGGCTCTCACAGGTGATCACAGTCTGTGTTAAGCATATTTCCACAAAGAGACAGAGGGTATTTTCAGACGTGATGGGGCCAATTGGCTCTGGCATGGAAGCAACCCTTTGATTCCCTGCTGGGGCCACTGCGTCACAGGCTAACAGATGCGGTGGCCGATCCCGGCGGGGAATTCAGGGAGGGGGCGGGGCTGCGTGGTGCAACGTGCCACAGCTGCCTGTCCTCCAGAAGATGGGCGGGCGCTGCGGCCAATGTGGCCGCAGCGCCTGGCCACCACCCCCCGGCATTGACCACGGCCCGAAATCCCGCTGCGGATTCCGGGCCGTGGTCAGGGGACAGACATTACTGTCCCCTTCATCACAGGGGGGAATCTCATTCACCACGCAATCGGGGATGGTCCGGCCAGGACCTCCGGTCGCATGGTAGATCTGATTCCCCCCCGTGATTCATGGGGGTGAAAATCTGGGGGGTAACTTCCATTCCCCCCAACAGACATTATGGACTCAATTTCACCCTGTGCAGATTCACTGTGGTTGACTGTGATCTTGTAACGTCTGGAAATACCCAGAATGTGCAAATATAAGTTTAATACCCAAATGAGTGGCTAGTATTACATCTAGTAACACCCACTGGTTCCCTATGCAGGGAGAAGGAGAGAGGAATCAGATTCTGGTCCTTTATTCTCTACCTGCTTGCACAGAGTTGGCAGGACTAAAAGTACTGCATGATGGATAGAGACACCTAACCTAAAACACATGACTCTACGTAGCTGCCTTGCTCATCTTGCTGAAAGATATGCCCTGCTTTCAATTATGAACCATGGCAGTAAACCTCCCCTGAGACTCCCAGGGAGTACTTGTCAGCTCTATCCCCAATTGTCATTCACTAGTCAAATCCATGACTTTGCACTCACCTGGTGATACAGAACCTTCCATGCATGGAGTCAGCAGGCACCTGGGAAGCCTCACTCTCAGTAAGATGATGGGGGAGAGCTGACTGAGACCGCGCTACAAGGTGCAGGAGAGTCTGCTGGGCACCTGCAAACACTCCATTCAGGATAGCCCAGGCAAGATTACAGGGGCTTCTCTGTTCCTTGCAGTCTTGTTGGCAGTGGCGGCTGGTGGGTCCTGAGGCTGGTGGGTTACTAGGTGGGGCCAGAAGTGGATGGGCCTGGGTCAACAGTAGGTGGGATCAACATTAGGCAGGGCCAAGCCAACAGTAGGTGGGGCCAGGATTAAAATTTCCAACTTAATATGATCCATGGAATAGAACATGCGTACAAAAATACGGAGACAGCTCCAGGGCATAGAATCACCTCCCCAATTTAAACACTTTTGTACAAAATAATTAAGAGACCACATCTGGAATGCTAACAACACCAAACATTTTAAAAGAAGGTGGGGGGGAGAGTTTTAGCAAAACAGAGACAGGGCCAAGTGAGCCTGCATGGGGCAAACAGGGGGGACAAAGCAGTCACATCCAAACCTTTCCCATCTATCCCCAAAATCTGCCCAGGGTAAAACCAAGAGACAGCAAACATTTAAAAAGAAAAAACAAATTTTAGCAAAACAACAGAACCAAATGAGGTTGCATGGGGCAAATGGCGGGGGGTGGGGGGGGAAGCAGTCATGTTTGAGTCTTTTCCTTCTACCCACCAAATCTGCTCAGGATAAAACCAGGCAACACCAAACATATAAAAAGGAGCATGCAGGCAGGGGTGGGGGTGGAGAAAAGAGTTTTCACAAAACAACAACAGTACCAAGTGAGTCTGCAATCATGGGGCAAACAGGGGGGACAAAGCAAGCAGGCCTCAGAAGCACTGCAAAATTGGAAGTAAAATTAAAAAAATAAATAAAAAGGCAAGACTCAGCATTGAAAAAATACCTACTAAATATTTTGGTTGAGGTGTAAAAGCTAGCAAACGCTGATTTCATCAGATGAACAACCTTACCAGAGCTTGGCAAAAATTCCTTTTACATGTATGTAGCGACGTCACCAATAGTAAAAGAAGACCGTTTGGAGAGTTTAACTCTGAGGAGAGCATAAAGCAACAACTATTGTTTCTGATTAAAGCTGCAGCACACTACAGAAATAAAGGATGAAGGGCTTAACTAAGCAAAGCAAGAGAAACTGTATGCTTCAAATGTTATTTTGAAAAAATCCCTTTTTAAAACTCCAGAGGTTGCTGAGCAGCTAGAATTAGCGTGTATTGCAACATGTCTTCTCTTCCTGTATATTATATGTTCTGAGTAAACACAGATGTTTGTGGGGTTTTAAAAAAACAAAACAAAAAAACCAACCAAACAAAAAACTCCTCCTACTTTATATACCCTTCAAATACATAAATAGTATTAGCAGTTATATTGCAATGCCTGTGTAGTAAACATAAACTATCTTTGAAAGTGATATTGCATGAGGTCTTTGTCAAACTTACATAAAAGCACATAAAAAAGAAATCCTTCCAGGGAACACATAAATCTCTCAACTCTCCCCCACTTCTCCCAAAACAGGCAAGGAAAGAAAGAACTTCTTTATTTTAAATAAATAAATTTGACTTCCATCATGCCCAATCTGCCACCTGAGGGAGAGGGGGAAAATATATTTCATGAAGCCCAAGGAGGAGGGCCCTCAAAAACTTACAAGTCCTGGAGCTGAGTGAGTCAAGCACCTGCACCTCTCTCTTCTCTCACCCATGGCTTGGGGAGGATCTGTAAAATGCCAGGAGGTTGGGAGGGACTCTGGAAGCTAGGATCATTGATCCTGGCTTGGCTCCTCCCCCAAGGCCAGGCAGGGTGGACCGGTGAGTGGGAGAAGTTTTTCAAAGCCACCCTCCTGACCCATTCAAACTTGCAGGCAAAGAGTGTGTGGCCAGCAGCAAAGGAATCTATTGCCTCTGCTGCTGGCCACACACCCTTTGTTACGTTTTGGGTGAGCACTTGCAAGAGTGACCCAAAACTCCACTTTACATCTGCACATCAGCAGGACATCCTTCAGCCCCTCCCCCCAGCCCAAGGATTCTCCGCCAGCCTCCCCAACACGACTTTCCCCCTTTGTGTGCTGCCCACCCAGCTCATTCTCTGTGCATGTGTTAGCTAGCGCTGAGCTAGCCTAGTGTTGACGCATGCACAGAAGTCATAAAGGTCGCACTGTACTTGTGTGAGTGGCTTGAGATGGCTGGGGAGGTCTAACAAGCTGAGGCAGTGCTGGTGGCTTGGCTGTGAGCAGATTGGGGAACCGGGGGCGTGCACAGGTGTGTGTGGGGGGGGGCGTACCACCAGCACAGGATGGTCACTGCCCTCTGTGCCAACGTGGGGAGCTGCCACTGTTTGTTGCACTTGATTAGGGCTGAAACGTGATTCTCACTTTTCTCAATGAGAATCAGGGTTCTCAGCTTGTTCTTGCAAATGAGAACAAACTGAGAATTACAAAGAAAAGCAAAACTCTCACAAAAAGTCCTTCCCCAGACCCAAACCCCAGCTGGCTCACCTGGCCTGCCTCTCCAGGTTGGTTTCTCTGTTCTCCTGGGCTCTGTTCCTTCTCTCCCCTGCTTGGCGGGGGCAGGAAGGGAAGCAAGGAGGTGGCTTCAGATCCAGGGTGGTGGTGCTGGTGGTGGTTTAAAATTAAAAAATCACTACACATGTTCAAAATGGCTACCAGGATCATTTTGCGCATGCACAGAACTTTTCCAAAATGGCACTGGCCGCATCACTACCATTTTGTAAAAGGGCAGCCAGTCTGTGTATGAGCAAACAACACCATGTATACACAGAATAGCTGCCCTTTTCCAAAATGGCAGTGATGCTGCTGGTGCCATTTGGGGAAAGGGCTCTGCAATGGGTGGCCATATTGTACATGTGCAAGTTATTTATTTTATTTTGTGAGACATCTAACAAAATTTCACACAGGGGGTGAGATCTCGGAAAGATCTTCATCCCAGCCAAAATCTTACGACATATGTTGTGAGAATCAAAATAGATACCTTCTTTCATCCCTAGGCTGGAGAGTTGTTGAGTGGGAGCGGCTAGGGATGGGCAAACAGGTTGATGTTCAGGTTCGGCCGTTCAGTTCTGTTCTGTTCAGTCCTCCCGTTTGGTTCGGCTGTTTGGTTCGGTCATTAGGTTTGGGTTCGGCTATGTTCGGTTTGGTCATGTACGGTAAACTACCGCGAACACGTGATTGCACCGGAACAGGAAATTTGTGTGCGTGCAAGCTGCGTGGTGAGTGAGTGTGTGTTTGGCTGGGTGTCTGTTCAGTTTGTGTGTTTGTGTGTGCTGTTGTTGTGGGTGGTGACTGTTAGTGTGTGTGGTGTGTTGGACTGTGTGCGTTTGTGATTTGTGTGTGGGGGGGAAAAAAAATGAAGAAGGCGGCAGTGTTGATTGCCCGGCTGGGGGCCAACGGAGGAGGAAGTGGTTGCTGCCCCTACGCCTCTGGTGGTGGTGCCCGGCTCCTCAGAGGAGGAGCAAGCAGAAGAAGTGGTGGCCTCTGGATGTACTGGCAGGTTTGTAAATTATTTTTTTTATTCCATGGGCACATGGGGGGGGGGTACTGTATTGTGTGAGCAGCAGCAGCCAGAGCACCCCCACCCAAGCACGTGCCAGGCTAGGAAGGGTCTTCACTCTACACTTGCCATCCCCTTCCCTAGGGCATCCCCAAATCAGGGCAGGATTTGAACGTGCCAGACAGGGACTTTCTAGTTGCACTCCGTTGCATCCCCTGACTCCTTAGAAGTTCACCCCAGGGAGGGCTAGCGCGTAGCATCCCCTAGCACTCTCTGTATGCGGCAGAGAGAGGGGGAGGGTACTGTATTGTGTGTGTGGGCCAATGCCAGCAGCACCCCCACCCAAACACGTGGCAGGCCAGCAAGGGTCTCCACTCTCCACTTGCCATCCCCTTCCCTAGGGCATACCCAAATCAGGGCGGGATTTGAACATGCCAGACAGGGGCTTTCTAGTTACACTCCATTGCATCCCCTGAACCCTCAGCAGTGCACCGCAGGGAAGGCTAGCATGTAGCATCCCCTAGCACTCTCTGTATGGCGCAGAGAGAGGGGGAGGGTACTGTATTGTGCGGGGGATCAGACACGAGCAGCACCACCACCCAAACACGTGTTGTCTATATGTTCCTGTTTCAGAGAGGATTCGGATGCTGCTGGCCCCAGCAGCACTGATGCCGGGCTGTGGAGCACCCAAAGGCATCGCTGTCAGAGCACAAATCCAGACATTGGACAGACTAGGTCCAATATCTGGAAATTTTATGAGAAGGAGGACGGGTTCGCCATATGCAACATAAGGCATGGTGACTGAAAAAGAGAGATTGGTTCCCACCCACTTGTGGAGACATAGTACAGGCAGGGCTTCACACAGACCATCGGTCTGACACAGTATGGCACTTCTTATATCCCTATATTTGTTTTTATGCTTTTTAGATCTGCAAGGAAAGATTAAGGGGACAGAGGGAGGGCACCACATCTGGGCTGCTTACTCATCTCGAGAAAACCCACTGCCAGAGGTTGGCTCAGGCCCAGGAGACTGGTGGCAGCATGGCCGTGGAGCAGTGGAAGGGGGGCAAGGCAAAATAGAAGAGGCACCATGTGTGAAGTCCTTCCCCCTCCTCCAGCGCAGATGTGGAGCCCACGGAGAGGTAAGAGTCTGCGGCAGCAAGGGCCTTTCGAGTTGAGGTGCAGGGGACCAACCGGGACTTTGTGCACTGCCTGAAATTTATGGAGGTCCGACTGGTGGGACAGTTTCAGGTGCTAGAGTTCAGGGAGAAGAAGGTGGAGGCATACTCGGAGTACGTATCCAAGTATGTCTCCATCGAGAGGGCAGACCTGGAGCTCTTCCACCAGTCGGTCTGCAACTGGCAGGCGGCCGTGGCAGGGGCCGTCAAATATGCCTTACAACACGGCTATGAAATGCCGGCAGGTGCGGCCCCTGCCCCTAGGTCCCCTGCACCACTAATGCCTTTCTCCAAAGTTCTGAGGGCCAGGCCCAAAGACTGAGTTGAAAGTTTAGTGGTTAAGTTTCCTTTCTATTTAAAAATGTTTGGTTTAGTATTTATAATGTTGTTGTTTGTGTTGTTGCTGTTGTGTTGTTAATAAAAGTTATATTTGTTGTTATTGTTTCGAGCTTTGTTTGAACTTTCAAATATTTTATCTCTCTGTGCAGAAGTTCAAGCTGGCATGTGGCATATTCTCATACAGCTTGTTGATCCCTACCATCACACAGCACCTGCCACCCCATGTAGCGTAGTTATTAACCCAAAGATGTGCCAGTCACAGTTTCAACTTGCAGATGGCACCCTAAGAGGTGCAGGACTTGTGTTTGGGTGGGTGGGTGTGACAGAGACAAAGTGAAACTGGCTCCTTGGCAATGGGGAGCAGGTGGCGGTAGCAGGTGGTAGGAGGTTTTTTTTATATAATTGAGCAACTTCAGTGGGCATCCATGGTTGGGTGTGGAGGAGTAGTCTGTTGGTGATGGGGCAGGCTGGTGTGTGGGCAACAGTCTTCTGCCTTTTGGATGCAGTGGAATGAAATACAGGTCCCAGAATGATGGTTCCAGAATCTCCTGATGGTTCCTGTGATGGGCGTGCATGACTGACT
>QEPC01011882.1:2297731-2311596 GCA_003113815.1 Sphenodon punctatus
GGCCTATTAACCTATCAGTGACCTTGTGGACATGTGTGATGCAACTTGTAAGACCAGTTATCACATGTAATGGATCCCATTGAAAAAAACTTTACTTATACATTATGATAACAGTGAATGGGGCTACATTCAGGATATGGCTATGATCTTTCAGCCCTGATAGGCCCAGATGTGGAGCCCTGTTTGTCTGCCTTAGTCAGTTAGCAGACCCTAGCTGCCCACATCCTGGTTTATGGCATTGAACAAGGGATGGATAAGTGTGTGGTGATATACTCAGTGAATTCACTTCATCTTGACCCCATGATGTTTGTCTGTAATACGATCAGGGCCTAAGATACTAGTAAGCAGCAAGCTAATCTAGCCCAATGCTACTTAAAACTTTTAAAATTCATATCCACTTTGGCTCCTTCAACTCTCATTTTCTGAAAAATAATATAAATGAGCATAGTGATGTAATATGAACTGAGGAGAAGAGGAAGAAATAATCTAGTATCTGAAATGAAGAAACAAATAAAGAATTTCTTTTAAATAATGCATTTCAGACCAAGTAAACATGTAAATGATTAAAATCTAATAAACATGGATAGGAGTCTGATTTGCATCAGAAAAGTTTAACCAAGTCTGGACTAACTTACATATTCACACAAGTGAGTTAAGGCTAATTGGAATGGCATATATAGAAAACTTTCTTCCTCAGAGTCTGGGGAGTAGAACTATTCTGCATTATAACAATAGACAAGTTGGATCGGAGATAAATAAGATTATGACATCTTGATAACGGTTCACAAGTGAACATGTGCTCTTTATTTCCGAGCTTTTTGAGTAATGCTCACATTTTTAGACAAATGCTGAATATAGGGAGAAAAAAGAGGTGGCTATCACTACCTCATAGTGAAAAATCATCATGAGTTCTTCTCTCATTACCAAAGATGATTTTCAATTCAAATTGAGTTTTCATATTTAGGGAAAATCTTTGTAAATAGATATTTATTTATTTATTTATTTATTAAAATCATTTTCCAAACCCATCAGTTGGGAGAAAATTTCAAAACTGGTTTGGGGGGGGAAATTGTTTGATATTTAAAAGCAAATTGGCTGAAAATCTCATGAAATGTGCATAAATAAAATCAGGATTGATTTCTCAAAAAAAATAATAATCTGAAATTCTTTTGTTTGTTTGGGAAAGGTTTTGCCACTGCTAGTTTAAAAAAGGACCAAAGCGTAGCGGAGAAAGAAAGAGTTAAAATAATATAGGAGCATGTTACTGACTTAGGCCCTTTTCACACAGACACTCTAACACTGATAAAATGGGTGTTACATTTTATTATACATGTTGTAGGGTTGCAGGGCTGCAGGAGTGCTCTATGGCTAGCCTAGCCGGTAGACACACACATGTGTGGCTAGTGTGCTATTTGTTTCTTCTAGATGTTGTCACAGTTCAAGGGGGGAGGTACCAGGAATCTGGGGCCACTCACTCTTCCCCAATCATCCTCACCTGGGGAAAGAACCTAGCTCCAGGTACAAGGATGGCGTACGAAGTTGAGAACGCCCATCAGGATAGTATGTTGGCCCTTTAAATCCACAAGGGATCAGGCCACTATCATCATTGGGTGCCAGGTACCCTGTGCGGGACTTTTTCCCCAGCTTCGCCACCCACCACACACACCTCGCAATCACCACCGATGGGGGGGACAGGATAGATGGTGCCACATGTGGGGTAAGGGAGGGTCTGGGTCCCAGGGGCACAAGGGAGGAAGAAACCAGTTCCACACAACCACAAGGAAGGAGAATGAATGTCCAGGGAGGGGGGAAAGGGGCAGACTTACACCAGCACGCACAACACACTCTTGAGGAAAAGGGTCACAGGGAAGGAGGAAACACTCTCACACAGGGACTCGTCAAGCTCCTCAGTCATGTAGGAAATCCAGGAACGGGTAATGGGAAGGGTCAAAGGGCAATGCTCACTTCAGATACCAGTCTCTGTCTCTCTCCTATTCCAAACACAAAGGGGGACAGTCTAACGGACCACCAGTGCTGTGTGCCTCACAGCGCCGGCTTTTATGCCTGGGCCACGCCCCCCCCGATGTTCCTGGAGCCGCGCCGAATGGCGAAGCGCACCTGGACCCGCTCCTGCATTTCGCACAGCGTGCAGGGCCAGCGGATCCCCGGCATCCCGCTGCTGCAGTTGCTGAGTGACCAGTGCATCTGGCCTTGTGTTGTCCAAGGGGGGGGGCTGTCCCGGTGCCACAGGAGGCCCTGCAGCTCGATGGTTTGGGCTACAGCACCGCCGCCACCAGAGGTAGGTCCCTGGAGGGGGGAGAACCCTGACAGATGTCCTCCTCGATGTTCTGTTTCTTCTTGATGTCCTGCCTGCCCTTCAGCTGTTATCACCCACCTCCCTGGCAGTGGCCACCACTGTGGTCTGCTGTTGGCTCCCTCACTTTCCATGCATTCCCCTGTACAGACTCCAGTACAGACAGATATGTTTTATTAAATTGTTTTATTTGGGCGATATTTACAGGGTTTGGGATTAGTTTTTGGGGGGTCTTCCCCATCCTCTATTTATGGCACCACCAGGGGATGGTGGTCTGTGGGCCTTGGCAGCCATTGCTTGCTGTGACCGTCAGCTGCCTGGCCCGGGCTCTCCTTCCTCCACTGGCCGCTCCACTGTGTGGTCTCATGATTGCTCCTGTGGATTGGACACTCAGCATTAGAGGTAGTGGTTACCCATGTACTGTGCCCCAGTTCTAGTGCTCCCGTACCTGGCTCCCTGTGTCCATCACCACCTCCTGTTCTATCTTACAGCCCTTCCTTTTGGCCAGGTGTGTACTGTGCCCTTCCTTTGGCCAGGTGTGTACTGTGGCCGTGTTCCCCCCTCCCCCAGTGTCAATTGGCAACCACCACTTCCCTTTGCATTCCCATATCTATGTGTACTTACCATCAGTCCCCAGGTCTTCAGGCCCCAGGATGACGTTGGGTTCCTTGACATCCTTCTCCAGGGTCACCACCTCCTCCTTCTTGTGTACCTCCAGGTCCCCTTGAGTTGCATGAGTGGAAATAATCTGTCTGTTTGGCTGTGCTTCCCAGCTGGGGCCCTTGTTTCCTGGGACCCACCCCCATGCCCTGTTGTGTTCATCTTATGTGGATTGTATTCCTATGCCTCCTGGGGGGGCATCCTTGTTGTTGGTCTGCTCACTGTGTGCCCCCTCTCCCTGAGGGTTCTGACCCTGTGGGTTTCAGGGGCGCACGCAGAGGGTGCTATGTCCCATTTCTGTTTCCAGGGATGCCTCCTCCACCTGTAGGATGGGCTGTAGGATGGGGCTGGCCTCACCAGGGGATGAGGGCTCCCCTTTCTCCGGTGGTTGTGGCGGGGGATGGGGGTGATGTTAGTGAAGGCAGTAGCATGGATGTGGGAGGCCATAATGTCTCCATCCATGCAGAGAAACCAATCCAGCTGATCTTGGAACTCCATTGTGTGCATGGCATGGCCGGACTTGAGATTATTGTGCATGATATGTTTATATCCAGACCTCAAGTCCTTTGCCTTCTGCATGCATTGGGTGGAATCCCTATTGTACCCCAACTTCTGCATCTCCTGAGTGATGGCTTCATAGACCTGTTTGGTCTTGTAGTTATGCACCTGTGCACCAGGTTTTACTGGACCTTTACAGCCCCCTACATGCGTATGAAGTCCAGGGTCTCCTGCCTAGACCAGGGTTCCCACTTTGGGGTTCCGTGTGTGTGTGGGCCGTCCAACTTGGTGGCTAGGGGACCGCCCGGTGGCTGTTGTGGCAGTGGAGCATGCGGTCTCCTGTTGGGCGACATGTATGGGGGTTATCTGTTGACCTGCTGCACCCCTGTTGCATCAGTAGGGTGTTCCTTAGCCCCCCTCCCTCTGGGGGGCTCCTGCTGTTTTACCTGACTGCCATGGAGACCCTCCTCAGCTGCCTTCTCAGTGGTGCTGTGCACCTGGGTCTGGGTGTTCTCCTGTGTGGGGGAACAGCGTAGCTGTCAGCTGCTCACCAGGGGATTCCCCAGCATGTGCTCAGGGCTTGCTCCCGCCTCTTGGTGGGTGGGTGGTTGCCCTTGCTCTTACCTCACTCTCAGAGGCACTCTCCTCCCTGTGCCCAGTGACCGTGGATTGGGGCAGGGATGTGGTTGGTGCCAGGACTGTGTTGCACCCTCTGCCCTGTGTCAGGAAGGGTGTGCTGTCAGTAGCCGCCCTGCCCCTCCCCACTCCCCAGTGCCGTTGGCCCCTGCCCCCTCCCCTTGGCATCCCAGCGTTCCTCTGCTTACCCTGCCCCTTCCCGCACATGTTGTGGTGCTGGGTCCCTTTGTTTTGTCTTGGGCTTTTATGTCTGATATATTGGAAGTCGGCATACCCATGTCCTCATGGGCTTCTCCTTTTAGGGCCGCCGGGTGGGCTTTGGGCATCTCTCCAGGTGGTTGTGTCTGCTTGTGGGCTCCTGTGGGGACTCTCTAGCCATGTCTCGGTAGTTTTGGCGGACCTTTCCTGTAGGTGTGCTTGGTTTGCAGTTTACATGGATGGATGGGTGTTAGGGATGTGCGATCAGACCCGAGTTCGGAAATCCTGTTTGGTTCAAAAATCAAGTTTGGTCCGGAAGTTCGGTTTGGTCGACCAAACTAGTCGAGTTTGGTCAAGTTCCGAACTTCTGAACCAAGTTTGTACATTCAAAACTGGAGTTTTAAGCTGTTTTTGGCCTTCCAAACTGTTTCGGATTTGACCGAACAGTTCGGTCAAATTTGAGTTCGGTTCAGAAGTTCGGTTCGGTCAATCGAATTAGTTGAGTTCAGTCCGAACTCTGAACTTCCGAACCGCGTTCACACATTCCTAGTGGGTGTTGAGCACCCATCTCCACCCATAGAGCATACTGGCTCCTTCCTGGCTGCTCCATGGGTATTGGTGGGTGGGTTGCAGGAGCACACTCACCCACCTGTTGACATTTACACAGATGTTCTCACAACCATCTTATATATATATATATAATTTTTTGTTTCTGTCCTTGCCAAGAACCTTCACACTGAAGCACAAATTAACATGAAAGGAACAGCTCTCACTGAGTCATCAAATCTTTTTCATTTGTTCTCTTGTCTCTAGAGAGTCCCTCTTCTATCTCTTTCTACAGCCCTCTGCCAAGTGATTTCACATCAGAAGAAAACATAAAATTATATTGCTGAAGTGAAACACTGCTATATTACAGGCTGTCATTGCTTCAAGGTAGACCAAGGTTTTTCTTATAATATGTTAGTGTTGCCAGACTATGAATGGCTTTCTCCCCTCTGGTTGAGCAGGAATTCATAGCATTTTTTCCCTCTTTCACTCACTCACTGTCTCTGCTGTATATTGTATGCATTTGTTCAATGGCTCTTGCTCCCTTGTAACTCCTGCATTATTTAAAAGGTTTTCCTCTGCATGCTTTAGAAGTTATTTTACACCAGAGATTTCCTCTTAGGCAATAGTTTTGTTCATGCATGCAGTCTTGTGTAGAGAAGTAACTTCAGAGTGCTTGCAAAATGGCAATATGGCAATACTAATAAAAACAAATTATGATACCATTTGTGCTGTATAATAATATGTACATTAGGGTGATCATTTTATGGACAGGCATATTTAAAAGGGTGGGGGGGAATACACCAGAAACCCAAACCCAATTCACTGGGCATAATTCTTTGATTTGTCATTAAGACTGTAGATAATGACTTTGTTTTTAGAACACTTACTTTTGAATTGCAGGAGAATTCTGGGGATTGTGATGCAAATTACCATAATTAAAATACCACTGAATGTGAATAAATTCCCCCTAATGTTATCTGCAAAGCAATTATTTTAATAGTTTCAAGATTTTCTAATACAATTCACATACAGTAGTGATAATGGGAACACTGGCTTTACAACAAAAGCAGTGGTGGATTCATATTTTAGATTTAAAAGTTAAAGACATGAAGGGCTGGTGGTACAGTAAGAGCACAATGAATTAACTCTGTCTGAAACTTCTGATGAAGTCATAAATCAGAAGAGCAAATTAAATTTTCCAGAGGGCCATTCAGCTTGGAAGCAGAACTATTAAACTGCCACCTGGTAGAAATAAGTCCCTCTGGTTCTTCTTTTTAATCAATGTAGGCACAAGATGCCTATGGGCACTTCTATTTCCCAGGCAGCCATCCAGAGACACACGTCTCCATCCTACCCTTCTTGCTATGTGTAAAATTGCAGATCTGAGTAAGAGGTTCTCTCATGTCTGTGCATAGTAATTAGGTATGTTCTGACCGCCAGTCACCAACATTTTCCTGTCTTCATTTTGAACCTAGTCAAACCTACATTAATTGAGATATTTAACCTATGCCATTCAGATATTCTAAAACACACTGGGAGCAATCCAATAGCCCAGGTACGGTGACCCACCCACACATCACATGGCCAGAATGTGCGTGCTCACGTGTGCATGCATGCCATGCACACAGCACAGTCTTGGGCAGCTGTGCTGTGTATGTGGCACACATGCACACCTGAGTGCACATGTTCTGGCCAGAGCACGGTGCCTGCGGGAGGCGTGCCAGAGGCGTACATGAGCTGTTGGATTGCCCTCACAGTAAGTTTTTTTAAATGAATTGCTGGGGGCAAACCTGGCCCAGAAGCCACCCCACCCAATCTAAGAGCTTGTCAGTGGGGAACAGAACCCTAGTAATACTAGTGCTGAAACTTGGTCCTTGGTTTTCCTCAGGAAAACACCAAGAACTGGTGCATTTGGCCTCAATTTCCTGAGTTCCAAAGTTCTGAGGAAGGGCTTCGGAACTCAGACAGACTTCAGCTGAGTTCAGGGAAGTGGGACAGAGGGCAGGGAAGCAGGGGCTGGAGGTCAGTGCTAAGCCCTTGCTCCTCCTTCCCTGGCGCCTGGGGAGGAAATAGGCCAGTGGGGGCCAGGGGTGGGTTATTTACCTTCCAGAGGGGTCCCATGTGATGAAAGTAAAACAACAACAACTGAGCATGCTCAGAAAGGGCCCGAATGACCCTATCTGAGCATGCTTGGCCCTTTTCAAAGATGGTGCTGGAAGAACATGCTCAGTTGTTATTTTTTCCTTTCAAATTTACAAGCCAAGAAGAGGCCATGAATCGTGCTGGACCTCCCTGGAAGGTAAATAACCCACCCTGACTGCGCTGCTAGGACCCCTGCTCCCTCTTAAGCACCCCACCTCTGATCCCCCACCCCCAGCCATCTCCCCAGCCTTGGAAACCCATGACTATTCTCCAATGGGTGGCCCAAACATTTGTGACTGCTCCTCGGACCTTCAGAGAATACTCACAAATTCCCACCCACCTACTTGGAACAACCAAGTAGGGGTGGGATTCTGGGCAAAATTTTGTTTTGGTTAATTACAGTTTCGGTTCTCACGTATTTCTGTTCTCATATCGGTATTGATTGTATTGGATCTTTTGCGCTGATTTTTGTATCAGATTTTTAACATTGTGGTTTTCCCATTGAAGTCAATGGGGACAAACCGTGATGTTCAAAATCCGATACAAAAATCAATGCAAAAGATCCAATACAACCGATACCAAAAGTGAACCAAAATTTCAGATTCATCCGAAATGGCCATTATCGAGTACTTTCGGTTCTTTCCAAAACAGAAAGTCTCATCCCTTCTACCTAGTGTCCATCTAGAAACCCAGTTACTCTCTACAGCTGAGTATAAAACAGGAGTTTTTGTGATTTAATCTATAAGATAACCAGCACAGGGTATGGGGCAGGAAAGTCAAATAGACTCTATGGTTTTCCTGGCTTTCCTTTCCAACCCTAAAATTGATAATATTGGTCTTTTACCAGTCTCTCAGGCTCAGATCCTCCTGTCCCTTTAAAGTTAATAGCCAGACCTGACCCCTTGCCACTCCCCTGTAACAGACACACCCACACACACATTAAGCCCTGGGAACACACCAAAGCAGGTTGTCAACTCTCTGAACCTTAGGTGTGTGACAGGCTGTTGACTGGCTGAGTCATGGCAGGATTAGGTACTTCCTGCAACCAGAAGCATATTGCTCAAATGGCTGACATTTTACTGGCAGCACTGGTAAACCTAATTGTCTTTCTGGGATCTGAAGGCTAGAAGAAACTTACAAAGTTCTGCAATTTGGGCATAGGAGGCTTCTGCAGTAAGCTCGATTTGAGCAACTATGGCCAGATACTATAGCCCACATATCTCTGAGAAGAGGACTATTGGGTGAAGATGGGACTAGTGGCCTATTAACTTGTGTTGCTTATGCACGTCTAAAGTTGTCTCTATGAGAGAAAGTACTAGGAATAAACCACTTCTTGGAAAGAAGATTACTGTTGATTCTGAAATGATCAGAATGGCAGTGAAACAATGGACCTGGGTGAGAGAATGCCTTATCAGAAAATGTGATCGTGAAGTCCCTCCTTGCTGGGTAATCTGTGTGAATCTTGGCTTTCCCAACTTGGACAGCCTAGCCCTTAGTGTTTGTGCCAGTGAGAGCACCATTAAAGTCATTGGAGCTCTTGTTGGAGGAAGCACTTTGAGGACTGGAACCTTGATTTTTAGCCCCTTCTATTTAGAGAGAAAGCTTTGAAAATGTGACTTCAGCACATTAAAAGTCTCATCATTCTTTCGTGACCTGACCAACAAGCCACTAATGTTGTCTGTTTGTAACCCTGCCAATAACTACCTGTATCAAGCTGGGGGAAACATCGCAAAGTTTTAAGAGAAAATAGACCTTTTTCTGCCCCTATGTGGAGCCTTAGGTGGCCATGTGTTGTGCTCCCCTGTTAAAGGACTGGGGCAAGGTGGATGGTTGCGGCTGGGGATGCAGCTGCTAGCAGCAGGCTGTGAGCTTTGTTTCTAGAGCAATGGACACAGGGAGTGCAAAAGCCTGCTGAGCCTGGCCAGGATTACTGGTGCAACCAGACCTTGAGGTGCAGAGATTGTCTTGTGAGGCAAGACTTCAGGGGCTGGCATTAAGGTCGCATCTGAGCTCCAGTCACAGCAGGTATTGGGGAACAGGATAAGCAGCACCCACCCACCCTCTCACATTTGTCACTGAGGGTGTAAGATGGTTGCCTATTGGGATCAGGAAGGATTTTTTTATGTGAACTCCAGACTGGGAAAAGGGATTCTTGGTTTTTGGCTTCCTCACAGTGCATTTCTGAAATTGGCTGTTTAATCATTGGCCTGTTGGCCTCGGTGTTTCTGTAAATCAAGATTTTTCTCACACTCTTGGTGTGTGTGTGTGTGTTTCTAGTATTGTTCTTTAGTTATTTGTGATAAAGTTACATACAAATTGGAGACATCTCTTTATGAGATGGGGATGCGAGACCTGATGCAGAAGCAGGGTGTGGAGAGTGCTAGGGCTGTATTCCTGTGAAGGGTGGAAAGCTGAGGGTACCAAGGAGAAGATGCAGCTCTGGACCTTTTCCACCTGACTCCTTTAACATTTAAGAATTTGGGGGCTGGCACCTGAGGGTGCATCAGGGTCAGTTCCTGTTATAGTTAAGGTTGACAGTTAATCATTGTACTGGACCCAGATTGTTGTGGCACAATTGCCAAACACCAGCTCATTCAATTTGAATAAAGAGTCCAGCAATTAAAAACCAACCTAATTTTGTCCTTGCTCATTATGGAATGTGACTGACAACAATCAATAGTCATCAAGCCTAGCCAGCTTCCAGTCAGCTGCCCCATATTTTGATGCATGGTGTGCATATTTCTGTGTACATGCACAATGATGAACTAAGCCAAAGGTCTCCAATGGCCATCCTCCATAACATACCTCTGTATGGGATATTATGCCACCTAGTGTTGTATCTTAACACAGGGTATTTTTACATATGACAGCGCACTGTGCCATCACGCTTTGATCCAGGTCTGGATGAGGGCTCTCATGCCAGCCAGGATCAGGCCTGGCTGCCGAACAGACGTGTCAATGACTGGGGCCAGGGAGATGGAAGGGTGGTCTGCAGGCCCCGTCCCCCACACTGCTGAACACGGCCCACCCACCTCCCTGATGGGTGTGTCCACCTAGACCGGGGTCAGGTAAAGCGGGCCATCACACCTGTCAACCTGCTCTACCCTAGTCCAGAGATGGCTTCCCTGGGCTGTGGCAACGCTTAGCCAGGTCTGTGACATAGCGATGGGCCTGAATCACAGCCCAGACTAAAAACTACTACAGCCCGGGGAAACATCTGGCAGGCCAGATCAACTGTGATAGTACCGTGGGTGGCCACGTGGGTCAAAGTGTGGCCACCCATGGCACCATCGTATCTAAAAATACCCACAGTCACCTGTTTTGTTTAGCTATGTTTTTTCTTCTGTTCACTTGTTTCCTTCTCTCAGAGTGTTGTGGTTGTTTCTACTATTATTAATTATTATTAATTATTATTATTATTATTATTGGGTTCACATATGACAGGAATGCTAAAAGGATTTAAGTTACATTAAACAATAAAAGTGATTAGACAATATAGCTTGGATGGTTTCTTCTTACAAACAATTTCAAATTAGCTAAAATGATCAACCATGCTGTCCTACTGGAGAGATTCATGCTTGTAACAACCATTAACCAATATTATTATTCTTTCCAAAATGCCCGTCCAGTTTCTGAATTGCTGTAACTGATGTTCCCAAGTCTGAGTTCAGCTATGCTCCAAGGGTGTGTCATGGTTCTAGAAGAAAGGCTGTGATCTGTTCTGTGAACAGGAACAAGTCACTTTCTCACTTCTTTCCCTTACATTCTCTGATATATTTAGATAGTAAACTTTTTCTAGCTGGTTCAATTTTTGGTTTTTGTTTTTAATTGCCAAGGGTGTAAAAAGGGTTTCAAGTTGGTGGCAACTGTCCTGCCCAGTATGGCACTACCTCCTAAACCAGAGATCCTGACCACCTAAGCACTTACACACACACACACACACACATAGACCTTCTGTTAATTTATTTGTAACATGAATTACATACCCTCCAACATTTGACAGAAAAATAGGCAAACTTCATGTCACCCATAATCTACATAAATGTTCATGTGTTTATGAACATTATAGCCTACTGTCTAACTTTTGAGAAAAAACAATGTCTGTGTGAGAGGCTGTATGAACACATATGTTTGTATGTGTAGGACTGATAGTTTGACCTTTTAAAAAGTCAACATGCTAAAATGGGTGCATTCACTTTGGCTCCAAAGTTTTAGTTTTAAAGTCAGTCGGAGGATCACAGATAGAAGTGGTAACATAAACAGTTCCTTCCAGAACACTAAAGAATCCTTTCCCCCAAACATATACACGCTCCTTCTACTCTCTCTTTTTTTTTTTTTGTAAAGTTTGCATCTTGATCCCACATAGGGCTGAAATGAGAATGCTTTTTTATTTTTGTGAGAATCTCAGGAGAACTTTGAGCCCTTAGTGAGATCTTGGGAAGATTTTGATAGTGGTGTGTGATTCTCACCAAGAATCTCTCGGTTTTTTGTTGTTGTTGTTGTTGTGCAACCACACATGCACAAAATGGCCACCAGGCTATTCTGTGCATGTGCACCCCTTGTCCAAAATTGTGTCAGCAACTTAACCACCATTTTGGAAACAGGAAACCAGTCTGCGCATGTGCAAAATGGTTTCTCCAGATGTGAGGAATGGTTGCTCTTTTCCAAAATGGTGGTGACTCTGCCAATGCCATTTTTAAAAAATGGCTGTGAATGCGCAGAATGTTTCAGTGACCATTTTGTGCATGCACAGTTCTTTTTCAAGAGAGAAACAAGAGAGAGACAGATAGACGTGGGATGCAGGAATGGGACAATACATAATACATACATGGTTCTGGCAAGTAAACAGAGAAAAAATCTAGACCAAAAATACATCCAACCATGGGTTTTCTCTATTCTCAAGTCTCATGAAAATTGAGCCAAGAGCCTTGATTTTTGATGACAATTGAAAAAAAAAATCAAAATCAAGTTTCAGCCCTAATCCCAGGCACACAGCTCCATCCTGCCTGGCTGTTGCCTTTCTTTTAGGGGTTGGACTTGTGCAAATCTCAGTTCTCAGGTTTTATCAGTAACTGATCTCTGCCTATTAGTTCTCTTATCAGTTCTCGGTTCTCTTGGTATCGGATTTTTTAAATTGTGGTTTTCCCATTGACTTAAATGGGAAAACCACAGTGTTAAAAATCCGATTAAAAAAACAATGTAAAAGATCCAATACCACTAATACCAAGAAAGAATTGAGATATTGGATTAATATGATATAGTCATTATCGGGTACTTTTGGTTCTCGGTAATACCAAAAGTCCTATCCCTACTTTCTTTGTTCTTTGACAGAAGTGCTTATTCCAAACTTGTTAAAGTGAAAAAAGGGGTGGCAGATTCTCCTCCCACCCATATCCCCACCCCCAGAAACAAATAATAACAGCAGCCAGAGCTGTTTAACCCAGGATTTTTTTTTCTGAGCTAGATTAATGAGGTACTAATTAGTATTACCCCCTTTATCAGTTCAACCCAGTACAAATGTACACTGTTGGGAAGATGGTAAAAGATAACAAAACCGGTTACTATATAAGAAAAAAGGTACTGTGGGGATATGGAGCTATCAACTTATGCTTTACTAGCTTAACGTAGAGCAGCCTGGCCTTGGACAAAATCAAGAGGAGTTAGGTGTATTGGAAACAGAAACCACCATTAATGGGAATGAGATTCAAAATCATGAGCTCTTCTTCCACAGCTCTGGGAATGTTTATCAAGGCTACAAAGGCAGGATCAGATTAAAGTCCTGAGGTGGGGAGCCTTGGTCCATGGCCCAAATGTGATCCATGGTCTTGGTGTAGGGCTGTGCATTCAGGTTTCAACAAAACACAAATAAATTTTAAAAAGAGCCCTTTTCAGGATCCATATCTGAAACACAAATACTAGAAATGTGTGTTTGGGTTTTGTGTGAGCTCAGAATTTCCTGGGAAATATGGTATGCGAGGTCGGTCTCAAACCGGGCCACTAAAACTGCAGCACCTATCCAGCTCATATCTGGGCTGTTGTCTGACTCTCAGCTTAGTTGCCAGTTTGGGGAGCCTGTATTTAGCCCTCCACAACTGCGATGGCTCTTGCTGTCTTAGAATTGCAGTTTCCAGCATGCAGTGAGTCTTGCAGAGACTAGCTAATCTAAGGAAAAATGATCAGTCTACAAGCCAGTGATCCCTCCCAAAAAGTGAAGGCCCTGAACCAGCCATATGTTCCATTCCCCCTTCCCAAGAAAGCAGCCCCCCAACCTAGTTCTATGCCCCATCCCCCTTTCCCCAAACCAGTAACCCCTCTAAAGCAGATCCATGCCCCATTCCTACTTCCCCATGCTATCAGCCTCCTCAGGAAGCCAGCCATAGTCTCTAACCTCACCCAAACCAGTGTCCTTCTTTTTAAATTGGTAGAAGATTTAACATCAGTTTATATCACATTTTTCTTTCCTTAATAGGCCTATCAAGCTGGCAGATCCTCACTGAACTTCTGCACCAATATAACCCATAGACAGAGACCAATGTTCATTGTGTTTTCCACATTGGCGGCAATGGCAAAAATGCTGCAAACATGAATAAAGATATAAATACAAATGAACAGAAATACTAAATCACAAATACAGATACAAATACTTGGATCTCTGCACAGCCCTGAATATGTCCTCTTTCCAATTCATCCAGCCACATGGTAGATTCCATGATGCAGCATATTAAACATGATAGTTATTTAATCCACCCTCTATAGAAATATGCTCTGGTGTCCTGGATGTTACACTTTGGGCTGCTGTTCACACTCATAGTTATGTCCTCTTTCCCATTCAGACTCATCCCCTGCCTTCAAGCTTATTATTATTTAT
>QEPC01011882.1:2316300-2339854 GCA_003113815.1 Sphenodon punctatus
GATCTTTTTTATTTGGTAAAGCATTTGGCAGACAGAGATAAGGCTTGGGAGGTTGGGGTAGGTAGGTCCTTTTAAATGGTTTTATATACATATTTGATATGTTCTATATGCTGCAACCAGCCCTGAGCCCGAGGGATATAAATTTAAATAGATAATTATTATAAAATGTCATGTTTCCATATATAATAAAACCACTAGTGTCTACAATGTAAGCAGAGGTTCATATTTGCTTAATCATTCTAATGTTTTCTTTATTAGACCAGAATTGTAATCTGAACTTGAACTATTCCCTGTGATCTTTGCTACGAGTAATTAAAGAATAACCTGTTGACCCGAACACATAATTTATTTAAAGGATGGCCTGTTTTTATTTGTTTTCGTTTTGTTTTTTTAAAAAAAACACTATTAAGAGGTTGCACAGGTCATTCTGCTTAACTGTTAGAAGAGGGCTAAATCACATTTTCTAAGTTGTGACTAAAAAGAATGAAATTCTGCAAAAGTTGCTGACCTATGCCAGCATAGAGATTTTTTGTCTTTTTATTTTATGGTCATCATCCTTACTATTTAGCATTTAAAACTTGAAACTCTTCATGAACCTGGAATGAAAATGAGTTTACACAACTGTCCTGAAACTCTGAATAATATATTCCCTTCTTAAAATGTTATATCGATATGAAAAACAGATCTTGAATGAATAGTAGATTTCAAATTTGCAGATTCACTTCAGGGATTTATTGTGTGGTTTATTGGATAGCAGCAAATAATTAGCATAATTCACATTTGCAACCCTTGAGAAATTTGCTAAATTTGTCACTTTGTTGTTCATTCTGTGCTCAATCACTTCATGGTTTGTTCTGTTTGACACTTCTGAGGCCACCCCATTGGCTGTTTGGTATATCATGTGACTGTGGCCCTTTTTACATGGGCCGCAGCATGGGTGGGGTCGGTATTTGCGCTGGTCTGTGTGCGGTGGGGGGGTAGGCACATCAATCTCCACCCACCTCCACCCATCATCCACACATGAAGCAACTGCCATTTTCTCTGGTTGCTCTGTGAGTGGGTGATGGGTGGATTTCGCAGGCGTGCACACGCACACACACACACACCCATCCCTACACCTACCTGTTGTGGATTTTGCACGAGACTCACCCACCCATGAACACCCAGATTTCTGGGTGTTCATGTGTGGGAGCTGCCCTTGTAAAAAGGGCCATAGACTAACCAATTATTTATACATTACATTTCAAAAAGAAGCATCAAACAATTAAGGAATGAACAGTGCACAAACAGCTGCTCATTTGAACTTTGAAAAACAAACTTTTGGAATCCGGATGATGACTTCATTTGGAATATTCTCTTGGGTGGAAGAACACAAAATGTGTAGGAGTGGCTCCTCCACTGCTATCGAGCAATGGACCTGCCTTGGCTGCAGAATGTGCTCATAATTAATTTTTGAAATGCAGTATAGTAGGCCGCTTTGTAACCAGGCTATAAAGCAACTACATGTGGAAGTTTGGGGCTTGAAGGAGACCCAAATCTAGCCCACTCTTCTGAATTAGCTGCTCTTCATTTAAAATAATTAAATAAATAAATATATGTATCCTATTTTTCTTCTTGCTATAACAAAGCAAGGGCACATAGCTCAGGTCACAAGAAATGGCTAATTCATTTGAAAGTTTCCTTCTGTTCCATAAAGGTGAAATCACTGCTGTGCGGAGAATCAGTACATGCTCTTTGGTATCACTTCTCTCCTGCACACTTTGGGGGTCGTAGACTTGTAGGTTTTAAAGTGACCACCTCAAGGTTCATCTAGTCCAACTCTCTATGGCTGAGACTTAAACAGTCCCTAGTTCCTGTGCTCTCTATTCATATGAGTGAATTTTCTCCTAAATGTCTAGTGTTTACACAGTGATAGAACTGGTTAAACAAATTCATTTGCAAACACACGTATGCATGTAACAGTTTGAGATTAGGGGTGTGCAGAAGGCACATCATTCGTTTTCACTGTAATTATCATTTTTATTGCCCAAAACCTGTTCTTTTGGGGGGTGGGGTTTGTAAAGAATGCTACTGCTTTTATTTATTTTTCGTTTTATTTTATAAAAAAAATCATTTTCGCTATATCACTGCACATGCACAAATGGCCACCAGGCCTATACTGTGCATGCACAGCCCATTTCCAAAATGGCACTGGCAGCACAGACCAGCTGCCAGTACCATTTGGTAAAAGGATGTGAATGCACAGAACTGCCCCGCTGGTCATTTTTCACATGCACAGTGGGGGTTTTTATTTTTATTTTTTAAAAATAAAATAAAACAAAAAATAAAAGCAAATTAATGTAAAAATAAAAATAAATGTCATTTGCTTATTTATTGGTTTTCACTTCAGTACCATAGCTAATTAATCAAATGCTATGACATTTCACACCCCTATTTGAGATGCTTGGACCATAAACACTCACTCCTATTTTCTTAGAAGGCATCCATACTGCAAACTTGTGGATTACAGAGGGGTGTGGATTACCATGCAATAGGGATGGGTGAACAGAACCGAGTTTGGAAATTTGATTCGGTTCGGTTTGAAAATCGAGTTCGGTTTGGAAGTTCGGTTCGGTCAACCGAACTATTCGAGTTCAGTCCGAACTCCGAACCTCTGAACAGAGTTCGGAAATTCAAACCCCATTGAACTAAAAGGAATATTATCTTATAGGGATGGGCGAACGGAACTGACTTCGGAAATTCGGTTCAAAAATCGAGTTCAGTTCAGAAGTTCGGTTTGGTCGACCGAACTGCTTGAGTTCGGTCCGAACTCCCAAACTGCATTCACCCATCCCTACCATGCAAAGAAGTACTCACCTTTCTGACACCCTGCCACANACCAGCACAGCCCTCTTCCAATATGGTGCTGGCAGTATTGCTACCATTTTGGAAAAGGACAGACATTTTGCACATGTGCATTACCAGGAAGAAAGCAATGCTCAGTAAGCGGTACGTCGTAAATCTGTATACGGTACATGATAAATCATGGTGAGTGGTAAATCATAAAACATTGTTGACTGAGAAAGTTTAAAAAACTGGTGTTTTCTTGATTATTCATTCTCATTAGGGATGTGCAAACAGAACGTGGTTCGGCTGTTCAGCTGTTCGGTCTGAAAACCAAGTTCTGGTTCGGTTGTTTGGTTTGGGAACCAAGTTCGGGTTTGATTGTTTGGTTCGGCAGAGTTCGGTTCGGCTGAACATTTGGAAATCAATATTGATATCGGTACTGATATTGATATCGATTTCGAAGATTTTATTTTCGGTGTTGGTATCATTTGGCCCTGAGACACTTAAGTTTGTTATTTTTATGTCTTGTTATATTGTTAATGTTTTGTTTTTTTAAAGTTATTATAAAAGTTATATCTCTTACCAGCTGAGTTCGACGTGTCCAATCTTTTACCCCTCTGTGCTGCTTCTGACAGGTGTCAGAATCTCATTGTATGTTTGTGTATACAGCTTGTCACCTGACAGCAGCAGCATATGAAATGTATTAGCCCCAAGATGTGCCAGTAGGGTCTCAACTTGCAGAAGGCCCCCCAGGAGGACTGCTGGGGATAACAACAATAATGGGGGACATTGGTGGCCATGGAGGAAGATCATGTCTCAAAAAATTAGGCCTGTGGAGTTTGGGGTGTGATGATGGGCTGTGGCTGCTGCTGCATGCTGCCACTCCACTGGCAGGGCCCGTGCCACCTCTGCCACATGCCCCATTTCCCGCCTTACAGGCAGAAGACCGGCCTCTCATACTTTCCTTCTCGATGTCTTCCAACCCAATGAATGCACACAAAGATTTTATATATATATATTTTATTCAAATTTTCATCTAATATTATATATATCTACAATAAATCTAACTGATATTAACTATTCTAAAACCTATGGAACTAAATGGAATACCTAATAACACAAAGGCCTAGTCCTACAAACACACTATGAAACTGAATCACTACACAATCTAATCTATCTATCTATCTATCTATCTATCTATCTATCTATCTATCTATCTATCTATCTATCTATCTAATCAATCTAATGCTAATCTAAATAAATCCAAAAGCAGGAGAAGGGAATCAGTGTTGGAATATATAGTGAGAGGAGGGGGATGATTCAATGGAGGGTAGGAAGAAAGAACGCAGGGATGGGTAAAAAAATAAAAATAACACCTAAATCTATCTAATCTAATCTAAATAAATGATACTAGGGAGGTAAATGTGTGGGATGGGTGAAATAGAAGGAGGATGGCTATGAATTGGGAGGAACACAAACTGCTGGGAGAGGGAGACTTCTGAAAACGCCTGCTGACAGGATCAGTGACTAGCTAAGAAGGTGTTGGAAGGGGGGAGGGCAATTACTTTTGTTACTTGCTGTGCCTGCCTTACCACAAGCCCCATTGGCTCTGTGCATCCTAGCCCCCACTTCCCCAATGTCCAGTCGCAGACTGCGAAGCCAGTGGTCTGAGCAGAAAAGGGATGGTAATTGGGCAGGCTGCCTGCTACTCCAAGCCTCTCCACCCCTGGTGCCAGAAAGTCTGCTCTTCAGCTGCCTCCTCATCCCTGAGCCTTCCAGTCATGTTTTTCCCACCCAAACTCATCTGAACTCACATGAATGGTATGGAACTGTTCAGTCATTTTCGAGTTTGGATCGAGTTCAGTTCGGTTGGTTCGGGTTCAGTTCAGAAGTTCGATTCGGTCGTCTGAACAGATAGAGTCCGGTTCGAACTTGAAACATCTGAACTGCATTGGCACATCCCTAATTCTCACTAAAAATGAGTCAAGAACATTGGGCCTTTTAACATTCGACACACGTTAAACTTCCAGATTTTTCAAACTTCTGGGTTTACAAGTCCACAAGTAAGTTCCGAATACATTTTTCATGCACACAATGCCCTGAGGCAGTTCCTGAATGCATTATTCACACAAACACTGCTCTGAGGCAGCCTAAAATAGTCACAGCTGTAGATGTGACAGGCTGCCATGGAAACCAAGTGACCACAGCTGCCTGGAGCAAAGCAGTTTACCAGGAGAACTTCTTACACACAAAAGTTTTGGGAGAGGTTCTATGCAGAAGTTCAAAGATCCGGATGTTTAAGATTTGGGTGAGTAATTTAGACACACCAAAAGTTCAGGATGTAACAGCAAACATCCAGGAGAAATGTGTGTGTAAAAACACCCAGTGAGTCTCAGCTAAACTTGAGAGAAAATCAAGACTGAGCTAAAGCAGTAACAGGATAAACTATTTGGGGGATTGGGATCCCAGTGTAAAGGGAGCAAGCGGTCTCAACTCACCATGGGACGCAGACTACAAGGGGGCCTTCTGTAAGAGGCTTAAGTACGGCAAAGCCAGTTTCCCATCCACTCTGAAAAACTTCCTAGCAGTAAACAGGACACTTTCAAACGGCCCCACCAAGAGAGAAGTTTTCAAAGTGGGCATAGATGGAGTGCTGGTCCTGTCAACACTCAATCCAAAAATTTGGGAGCTGGGAGCCTTCATGGGTGGGAGCCTTCATGGGTAACCCCTACTCTACACACATAGGCCCTAGCTCCCCACCCCCTTGCCTTAAGGAGCAATTATGGGGGACCCATAATTGGGACATGAGCCTGATCCCACAACTGCATTGACATGCCATTGGCCCTTTTTACACAGGCCGTGGCATGAGGTGGTGTCCGTGTGCAGCACAGTTCATGTGTACTGTGTGGGGGGAGGGTGTAGATGGGTGCACCCCCACCCCATGCATCCCTACACATGGAGGTGCCTCCTTGTAGTCCGATGCCTCTGTGCATTGGGATGCATGTGTGTGGGAGTGCGCACACCCACCCATGCAGCATTTACATGGTATGGATGGATGAGTGTGGTTCGGAAGTTCGGAGTTCGGCATGAACTCGGCCTGTTCAGACGACTGAATCTGAATCCGAACACGAACTGACCGAACTGAACTAGATTCTGAACGTCGAAATGACCGAACAGTTTGGTCAGTTCGGATCACATTCAGGTGAGTTCAGGTGGCAAAAACGTGTCACTGGAAGGCAAAACATGACAGGGAAGGGAGTCAGCTGAGGAGCAGACTTCCAAGCACCAGGGGTGGAGAGGTTTGGAGTAGCAGCCAGCCTGCCCAATCACCATCCCTTTTGGTTTCAGACCACTGGCTTCACAGGCTGCGATTGGCCATGGGCTAGGTTGCATGAAGCCAATGGGGCTTGTGGTGAGGCAGGCATAGCAAGAACCAAAAATGATTGTCTCCCCCCCTTCCCAACACCTTCTGAGCTATTCACTGTTCCTGAACAGCAGGCGTTTCAGAAGGCTCCTTCTCTCTCAGCAGTTTTTGTTCCCAGGAACTTCCACTTCCATCAGGGTTCTGGGGCCAAGTTACAGGCAGGGAGGGCTGTGGCTGTCCAGTATCTAGAAGCTGTCATGCTAGCCCCAGGACCCAATGTCATGGGTCTGGGGCCATCATTCCTCGCACAGAGGCATTGCCATTCCACCATATAAAGAAACAGTCACTGCATCCCCAGGACCCACCATCAGGATTCAGGGGCCAAGTTACAGGCAGGGAGGCGTGTCCCAATATCTAGAAGCTGCCACTCTATCCCCAGGACCCATCGTCATGGGTCTCGGGCCATCTTTCCTCACACAGAGAGCCTTTTTCTGAATGCCCGAATTGAACCGAACACGACCGAACCGAATGGCTGAATCTGAATGCGGTGACCAAACCGAATGGCTGAACTGAACGGGCGATCCAGACCGGACCAAACCGAACCAAATGGCCAAAACCGAACCGCGATCTGTTCACCCATCCCTCTTACATGGGCGGCACCCATGCACGAACACCCAATCAATCAATCAATCAATCAATCAATCAATCAATCAATCAATCAATCAATCAATCAATCAATCAATCTTTATTAATAAGCTTCACAGTACGTTACCGCTAATACAAATTCCATTAAACAATACTACAATGCTTCAGTTTTGGTTTTGTAAATCTCATCAAGCAAAATATCAACATTTCATAGTTATTCAATTATTTAAAATATTATAGCTAAAATTTATCAAACTTTCTCAGTATTAAATTGTTATATCTAATATTTTAAATGAAAGTATAAAATAAGAACAATTAAAAGCAAACATTTAAATTTACTATTTTATCAATTCATAGGGTTATGTAACATGATCCTCTTCCATATATTCAAAATGTAAACATTTATTCCTAGTAGTGAAGACTTCCTCTAAAATCCTTGTTACTAAACGAGTGAGCTGCAAGTCAGTATCACCCAACATAATTCTCATTAAAGTGAGAACAGTTCTCCCCAGGTATTCGGATAAATAGCTACCCAAATATTGGGAATGGATCTAATTTTATCGTATAAATCGCACTCAAGCAGAATATGTTAAACCGTTGCGACTGCCATTTCATCAAATGGACATAGATGGAGAGCATAATCCATTTTCAATATAGGTCCCTCTAATATTCTATTAGGACTGGAATTTAATCGTGCACAAAGAAAAAAATACCTAGATCTAAAATTTCGGGGTGTTCATGCATGGTGTTCATTCATGCCTGTGTAAAAAGGACCATTGTTTAGAAGTGCTAAGTTGTGGATGAGCAGCATCTGGTTAATGGGCCAAATTTGGCCCATGCCTGTTTGTTTTTTTAACTCCTTTCCAGTTCCTGGATCTGCCCACAAACAAATAGGCAACTTTTCCCCATTTATCGTTGGGGGTGCAGGGGAATAGTGGTGGGGAAAGGTTGATGGAGGAATAGCAGTGAGACAAACCCTCTAACTTACCAAGTCTGAGGGAGAGGGGGAAGCTGAGGACTCTCAGGGGGCTATGCTGAGCACAGGCAGGATGGGTGCAAAGCTTCAGCTACTGCAGGTAGTTACCAGACAGCAAATGTTAACTTAGTGGAGGCTCCCTTGAAAGCACCTGCTCTGAGAGTATCGGAGAATTTGGAGCCCTATCTTAGCAAGCAGGGCAGAAGCATTTTAAACTGAAAACTGAAATTTTAGTGGAGGACAGGGTTATTGCTGTCCCCCATACCCTTAACTTTATGAGGGATATGTTCCCAAAAATAATTATACCATGTAAGCACTTGAAAGAGTGAGCTCAGGGGAAGGGAACAGAGATGAGGGCATCTAATTAAGATTAGGAGACAGACCCACGTCCCCTGTGTGCCTCGTTGACTGTGCGGGACTTGGGGCCCCTGGACAGCGCCTCCCACCTTCCTCTTGGGGGGGGGGGCTGCATGTTCTGCTCACCGGTTCCTGCTCACCTCCATCCCTGGACGTGCCTTTGCATCAGAGCGAGGGATTCTGGCTGCCTGGACCTGCCTCGGACCACTGTGGTGCCTCCCCCGGCTTGGTTGCCCTCCCTCAGGGCCAGTGCTCCAGCCCTGTGGGGGCCCCTATGACTTGATGTGTCTGTGTTGCTGTTGGGTGTCCTGTGCTGTCGGTGGGGTTCTGGGTGACTGTCAGCGATCCCTGGTCTGTTCCAGGCCCGGTCCCCTCCATTTCCTTGGCCCGGGGCATTCCTCCCCCCGTGCCCGTGCTGCTGTGTGTTTGGCCTTCCCTGGGTGCTCCGCGCTTCCTTCCTTCCTTTCCCATTCGTGTGTGTTAGCCCCAGTGCACTTTTATGTTTTGTGTTCTGCCTTGTTCACGGCTTCCCTGTGCCTTTTGTGTGTGCCACCTCAGCGGCTCTTCTCCCTCCTCCCTCCCCTTCCCGTTTCCCTTGTGTGGGCATTTCCTTTTGGCACTTGTGGCTTTGTTTGCCCTCAGTTGGACATGTCTGTCTCTCGCCCCACCCGGGTGTCTTCTGGGTGTTTTGACCATGGTCCGGAACAGGCATAACGTCTGTTGCGCTGCCCAGGGCCGTGGTCCATCCGTCCATTTCCTTGCTGTGGTTCTGCTCCTGTCACGTCTGTTTGGGGCTTTCCTGGACCATGGGAGGGGGTTAGCCGGCTCGCCATGGTTGGGAATCCACTGTGGTGACCCGGGAGCGTGTAACATCTGAAATTACCCTTGTTCTTCTCTTCTCTAAACTGAAGAGACCCAGCTTGTCAAGCCTCTCTTTGTATGGAAGACATTCCATACCTTTTTACATTCTCGTTACTCTTCTCTGTACCTCTTCTAATTTAGCAATGTCTTTTTTGAGATGGGGTGACCAGAACTGCACACAATATTCTAGATGCGGTCGCACCATTGATTTGTATAGAGGCATTATGATGACCTCAGTTTTATTCTCTATCCCTTTTCAAATAACTACTAACGTTCTGTTTACTTTTTTGCATGCTGCATGCTGGGCCTGGCTGAGGATTTCGGTATATTGTCCACAATCATTCCCAGATCCTTTTCCTGAATGGTAACTCCTAGCTTAGTACCCAGCATTGTGTACTTACAGTTTGGGTTATTTTTCCCTATGTGCATCACCTTGCACTTATCCACGTTAAATCGCATCTGCCATTTAGATGCCCAAAGCACTCAGTCTCATAAGATCCTGTTGCAGTTCTTCACAGTCTGCTCATGTTTTTACTACCTTGAATAACTTGGTGTCATCTGAAAATTTGATCACTCCACTCTTAACGCCCTTTTCCAGTTCATTAATGAATAGATTAAACAGCACCGGTCCCAATACAGATCCTTGGGGCACATCACTTTTTACATCTCTCCATTGTGAAGACTGACCATTCAGTCCTACTCTTTGCTTCCTATACTTTAACCAGTTACGGATCCATAGTAAGATGCTACCTCCTATCCCATGACTTTTTAATTTTCTCAAGAATCTTTTATGTGGAACCTTATCAAATGCTTTCTGGAAATCCAGGTACACTATATCTACTGGGTCTCCCTTGTCCACATGTTTGTTTACACCCTCAAAGAATTCTAACAGATTAGTGAGGCATGACTTACCTTTGCTAAATCCATGTTGTGACTCTTCCCATTAAGCCATGTTTATCAACATGCCCATTGATTCTGTTCTTAATTATAGTTTCCACCATTTTGCTCAGCACAGACGTCAAACTTACTGGTCTGTAGTTTACAGGATCACCTCTGGATCCCTTTTTAAATATCAGGGTTACATTTGCCACCCTCCAGTCCTCAAGTACATTGGCAGATTTTAGCGATAGGTTACAAATTACTAACAGTAGGTCTGCAATTTCATATTTGAGTTCCTTCACAATTCTGGGGTGAATACCATCTGGGCCTGGTGATTTGTTGGTATTTAGTTTGTCAATTTGCTCTAGAACCTCCTCCAGAGTCACAGTGATTTGTGACAGCTCTTCCAATTCATCACCTACAAAGTAAGGTTCTGACGTGGGTATCTCCCCAACATCCTCTGCAGTGAAGACCAAAGCAAAGAACTCATTCAGCTTCTCTGCAATGTCCTTTTCCTCCCTAAGCACCCCTTTCAGCCCCTGGTCACCTAACGGCCCAACTGACTCTCTAGCAGGTTTCCTGCTTATGATGTACTTGAAAAAGTTTTTTATTATTACTTTTAGCATCTTTAGCAAGTTGCTCCTCAAATTCCTTTTTGGCCTGCCTTATTAACTTTTTACATCTACTTTGGCAATGCTTATGCTTTTCCCTACTTGCCTCATTGGGACTCTCTTATGAAAGGTCGCT
Organism: Sphenodon punctatus; assembly: GCA_003113815.1. Taxonomy (NCBI): domain Eukaryota; kingdom Metazoa; phylum Chordata; class Lepidosauria; order Sphenodontia; family Sphenodontidae; genus Sphenodon; species Sphenodon punctatus. Next base: position 2,326,956 of record QEPC01011882.1, read on the forward strand.
TCCCCCTTTCCAGCCTGGCCGCTGCCTGGCCTTTCAAAGTGACAGGGAGCTGACCTGACCCAGCTCCCTGTCAATTTGAAAGGCCACTTCCCCCTCTCCAGAACTTCACAACTGTGAGACACTGGAAGGGAGAAGAGGTGCTTGGGTGCAGCAGAATGCTGTCCATAGGAATGAATGGAAAACAAAATTGTAAACAAAAACAAAAACAAAATTAAAACAAAACAAAGCAATATAACAACATTTTTTTTTACTGTGAGACTAAACTAAAGAAAAAATTAAATTGTATCTTCCTGCACACCCCTGCTATGGATTCTTTTTAGTATTTGCTTTGGTTTCTTCTTATGGAAATATTTTAATACAGTGTGACATGGGTAGAAATGATTGAGATATACATGAAGTTTCATGTTCACTGGGGAAAGATGAATAGTACATTTTGTACTCATGGATATTATTTGGCTTTTCTCATAAGAACCCAAACAATATTTGCAATCTTAATGGTTATTCAATATATCAATACTTTGGTTGTTTGGGTTATTTATTTTGGTAGCTGTACATATGCAATAGCAGTGATAATGCTGAAATGAAGAAAGCGAAATATTGAACTCTCAATATACTGAATATCCAAACAGAAAAAAGCCAAACTGATATCTAATGAAGCAAGAATGATATAGTTGTTAATATTTGCTTTGTCAAATCTAGTTAAAAGCAGGCAAATCAAATAAGATATTCCGTAGATAGTCATTTAAGCTCTAACTTGGAACTGTGATTTAAGCAGAATAGTATTCTTTGTTAGTGAAGAAAAAGTTTGAATGTGTCTGTAAGTGTTGTGTGGGTCTTCCCCTCAGGTGTGTAAATGTAGCACTCTTTTTAGTCCCTCATCTAGAGTGAATCACAATGTAGTATTTATAATCCACCTCTAATGTAAAGACGTGCAGAAATTGAATCCAGGTGGACATTCTTAAAATGTTCATCCATCCATCCCTTTGTCTCAGCCTTGTGAGTTGCATCAGATCCTTGGTTTTTACACTTATGAATACTAAAGCATGCTCCCTTAAAGTTGTGCTGAGTCTGTTGTTCACAATTCCCTCTACTGGCCATTTCGTGCTATACAAAGTCTCGGTAGGAAGCAACTGATTTCTGCTCCCTATAATGCCTACTTGGTTTATCCTGTTCAGTTCATGGTGTGTCCTGGACCTGCTTTCTGAACCAAACTCTGCTACACCCTGTCTGGTTGTTACCTGTTCCTCCTCTCCCCAGTTCAGGGCTCAGCTGCTGCATTCCTATAGGTAGGACATAATTTATTTATTTATTTATTTATTTATTTATTTTAAATTTATATCCCGCCCCTCCTGCCCTCAAGGCAGCCCGGGGCGGTGAACAACATTCAATAAAAACAATAATCATGTTGGCCATCTTAAGGCAAAGGCCGAATTGACAGAGGTTGAATTACTTTTTCATTCTTCAAGCAGGTACTGCCTAGCAGGAGTAAGGCCCACTCATGGATGAATACATGGAGATGAGCACTGCAACTGCCAGCATGGTGGGTAAATGCAAGTTACAGCTTTTAGGGATGGTAATCCAACATATTGATGGTTAAAATTCACCATTGTGCAGAAAAGCAGCATGTCAGATCAAACTGGAACTCAAATGATGCATGGTTCTGTGCATCTTTTCAAGCATTAAAAATGCAGTTTTATGTAGACACATATGGTCAGGGACTGTTAGCGTAAAGCTAGAGAAGTCTGTTAAAAAAGAGATCTGATATTCGTTGCATGTAGCCTTGGGGCAAGTACACATGTAAACAAATTTCACTACCTACTTAATCTGGGATTTTCAATGGAGTTTAGAATCAAATAACCAACTCCCATTGAATTCCAGTACAAGCTGTACGCTTGGCTCCTGTAGATATTATGAAAAATTCCAACTTTTGGGGTTTACTTTTGTTACTTTTTGTTGTAGGAATTGAACCAAGGAATCAACAAAGAAACCCTTTTTGGAGAGCGAGAATGTAATAGTCTTGGATCAGAAACACCTCCCACATTGTGACAAAAACTCAATTTACTCTGCCTTGTAGGTGCTGTGGTGTTGCTCCTGAGGTAAATGTATGTTTCTTAATTCCTCATTAACAGCCTAATGGAGTGTGATCCTTATTCTAATTGGAGTAAAATCAACCATTCACTAAAAATAAATGAACAATTTTCCATCACAGTTGCCTTTTAATTAAATCTAAATATGATGAATAGTAAGATATGTGTAGATATTCCACCACTGGGTATTTTCAGACATGACAAGATCATACTCAACCACGGTGAATTCCCACCGGGTGAGAAAGGTCTCATCACGTCTGAAGGGGGAACGGAAGTTCCTCCCCAGATGTTCACCCCCGTCAATCGCTGCGGGGAATCACATTCACTACATGATCGGCGGAACCGGCGGGGCCGGCCCCGATCACGTGGTGAATGTGATTTCCCGCTGCAATGAAGGGGCCTGTCTGTGGCAGGATTCCAGGCCATGGTCAATTCAGGTGGGCACTGCAGCCACATTGGCCATGGCGCCCGCCCGTCTCCCCAGAGGGCGGGCGGTGAGGGAGCATGGGGGGGTGGGGCCATGCGGCCGCATGTTGCACCATGCAGCCCCGTCCTCTCCCCGATTCCCTGCCGGGATCAGCCGACACATCTGTTGGACGTGCCAGTGTGATCCCGGCGGGGAATCCCCGTGGTGATTCCGTGTCGGGGCGACTAGCACCCCGTCACGTCTGAAATCACCCATTATTTACTTTCTAGTCATTATTTATTTATAATATAATGCGTGTGTATATTCCACCATTATTTATTTATTTTATTTATTTTCTGGGGAGAATAATTTTTCATTTGTACAGTAGAAATAATAATTGTATTAAAACTCTTCTTTGGGTGATTTCAGAAGTGACGTGTTCCAATTCACCACCGTGAATCCCACCCCAGTGTGAACAGATTCACCACAGGCTGTGGTGACATGTGCAGCCCCAACAGAAGTGAAAGGATCGTGACCACCACCCGGGGGCAATCAGAGAGAACATGGGCCGGGGGAACGCAACAGACATGCAGTGGAGACGTGGACCGCGGTTCGAGTCCCAGAATGCACCGTGGCTGGGGTTAATTCCTTCCACTGCGGCTGTGGGTTTCTGTTCAGAAGTTACTTTTCATTCACCCATGCTGTGGTGACCATTCACCACACTTCTGGATGTCCTCTCGCCCCGACCTCACGAAGTGTGGTTAGCTTCACCCCGGGCCGCGTTTGACTGTGGTGAACATCTGGATGCGAGCAAACAGACATGCACGGCGATTTCACCACCCCCCGCGTTTGACTGAAGTTGACTGTGGTGGACATTCACCACGTCACTTCTGAAATCACCCTTTGTCACAGTAGCAGTTTTCTTAAAGACTGGTCATTGTAATTACCAGTCAAAGACCAGTTTACCAGAGAGGGCTTAATCTCTTTGATGAACTGCTCTTGAGGAGACGTAACTAACAAACCAGTTAATGACTGATTTCAAGAAGGTGATTATTTAAGTGACCTCCATGCAGTAGCTAAGGAATAACTTCCTTTTACTTCATGCTTGGCTAGACTTTACAAGAAGGTCAGCCATATACGTAGAGAGTTCAGTTCAGAATATGTTGTGGCAATTTAAAGCTTTCAAGGCAAAAACTAGTTCTTTCAGAAGGCTTTAATTTAAATACTCAGTATTTCTTTAGCTAGGACTGAGCTGCCTGCAAGAGAACATGTTGTAAACCAAGCTGTGTAGAGTAAGTTAATTAAGACCAAATTTAGAAGAAATGGGACAGAGATAGCCAGAGGAAGACCTTCTCCATCTGCTGAAGCTAAGGTCTGAACTCCCTGCAGTTGTGCATTAAATTTACTCCTAAATATGAAAATAATGGACTAACAGATTCCAAACCATCTTGCACAGAGTTTCTCCAGTATAAATTGTCAATTGGTGCTTTGGCAAAAGGGGCAGAAAAGTGCTCTAACTGAAACAGAACCATTTTAATTGTTATTCATTTTAGTGCTCTTTAAAAGATCTTCATTCAAGTAAACTCTCAGTACTCCTATTTTGCATTGTCTACACCATCCATCCAAAGACAAAGCAGCTAAAAAGATGGGATGGCCAGACAGAAAGGCTGACTATTAGAAAAAGATATCTAATTAATTTTATTCTAACACCATTCACAAACAGTTACAAGCCTCGTATTTGTGACAAAACTATGAAGAATAACATAGCAAGTAATTATTTCCATGGCAACAGACATTGCGACATTGCGACAGAGAGATTTACATTCAAACTGATATAAAATGCTTTACGTTGCTTTTACTATGTTTAAATAGCAGCTTCCTGTGTACTATTACACATATTCCAAGCCAAAATAACTTCCATGCAATTTCATAGGCATATATACTTTCTGTACCACTAGCTCCAGCCATGCAGAAGTCATTAATCATTGCCGACACACTGAAGGAGACATGACACAGTGCTGGGTTTAAATGGCCGCACTCTTTATTAACCAGATTACAATAAAATTAGGTGGGGGTAAATTGCCTAGTGTGATGCGGATCCAGTACTTAACCTTAATCATGAATAGTAACCCAACATTAAACAGGGGTGGCTTCGATGTACTCTCAATTGCCACCCCTCAGACGATCACACGTCTCCCCCTCAAGCGGCTCCGTCAGTCCGTGAGGGGTTCCACTCCTTCAATGCGAGTAAGGATAAAGATGCCTGCCGATGGGGGACCATACTTGCCCCTACCGCCGTCGCATGACACCCCTCCCAGGGAGGCTGCCCCGTTGCTAGCCATCCCCTGCTTTCCAGCAGGTGGGCCTCCCCATCTCTTAAGGAGATGACTCTTAATTATAACCCCTCTAACTACTCTAACCAGTACTGGACCCCTGCCACTAAGGTTTCCCCGGACGACCCCGACCCCCACCTCCTACCTAAAACCTCTCTAATGCTTGAACTAGGACCCCTTTTAGGGCTCTCAGGTACAGCTCGTTCCCTTCAGGGGACAGGTACACCCCATCCCACCCATACAAGGCTGGTCTTCTATGCATCAGGGCCTGCGTTTCTCCATGATCACCTCCCAGGCCCCTGAGCCACTTTACTACATCCCTGTTGATCATCCTCCTGGTCCTATTGATCTTCCGGTGGAGCACCCCGCTACCCCAAGACATCCGTTCGACCAGGTCGGTCCAGAGGAGAAAACCATGCAGAAGTCATTAATCATTGTCTTAAAAATCACAGGCTCTTGGGTGGTGGGGAGCATTTAGGTACTTTTTAATTTTGCCTGCAAGCTTTTGTGGCTGTAGGGTTTCTATAAACATGAAGCCTCAAATCATTTTAAAAAAACCAAAAAAATCCCAAACCAACCCCAAGGTGAATAATTGTTTGATTTTCATACCATTTAGCTGAAAGAAAACACTGATGAAAGGATGCATCAACACCAGGTATTGAACTCTTGGCCTTGTGTGGGTGTGCATTTCTTCTGCACCATATCCTGGGACTGCTGTGACAGAGGGTTTTCAAGGTATTTCCTGGAGCCTCACTCAACTGGCTTTCTGATCAGCTCCCAGCCTTATATAAGGAATGCTGGGAGCAACAAGAAGTTGGTAAAGCATCTGCTTCTTCTCCTCACTCTGCTGGCTTGGTACTTCAGTCTGTCCTTGCTCTGGATCCTGCTCGTTGTCAGGTTGTACCCTTTTATGTTGATCTAGCCTACTCTTTCTCATCTCCTCCTTTTGGAATTCCTCTTTCCCTGTGATTGTGTAGCTGTGATTGTTTAGTAGGTTTGGGTACTCACCCCAGGCCCTCTTTCTTTGCCTTTTTCCCTCCTGTTGATATCCTACTCAAGTGACTGAGTCCCTTTCCCTTTCTGTTTCTGAGAGCTCGGTTTTTGTGACTGTTGTTTATAGTCCTTTAGACTTGAGCCACTACTTGCCCCCTTTTTTCCCCACTCTGAGTGTCTACAGTATCTTGTTTTTTCAGTGCCTGAAGCAACATATGGATTACCTGATACTACTTTCTTGTGTTAAGTCTCTAGTCTTGCTTAGTTTCCCATTCCCCCTCGTCTTAAGTGCTGCTTGTGCTTGTGCTTGTACTTGTACTTGTACTTGTACTTGTGCATTGGGCTGACATTGCTCTCCTATACTCTGGAATCCTGCCTGCTGCCCTTTCCCCCTCTATCTGAGTGCTTATTGTCTATTGAGTCTGCTTTCTCTTATTCCTTCTTTTTGGATGTTACTTCCTTGACCATTACTGTATTGTCTTGATTGGTTTTCTGCCTTCCTGGTTGAAAGATTGTTGTATGCTCAGTTTGGCATGGCCTTCTTATCATTTCCTTAGTTTCCTTTGCATTATTGTTCCTACTTTTGTGCCTCCCACCTCCTTTTCTGAGTGTCCTATAAATATTATGTGGCTATGGGGTTTTCCCTGTCCTCCCCTCTCCTTTCTCTCCCTGCTAGGGTGGCTCTTCTATTGAAACTCTATTCCCCTTGATTGTCTTCCTGTTTTGATGTATAATGATGAGTCTGGAAATTTGGTGCCTGCTATAACTAGGCAGGTGGTTGATTGAGATGAAGTGATTTTTAAGGGATTTTATTGTATTCTATATTTTTAATGGTGTAAGCTGTTCTGATTCTCTGGAGAAGGGTGGACTAAAAATGTAATAAATAAATAAATAAATAAATTACTTTTGCCTTGCCCTCTGAATATTGGGGTGTAGGTTTTGGTGCCCTGGAATGGTGTTGCCTGGTGTCCAGGTTCTTAGGCCCTTTTTACATGGGCTGTGGTGTGGGGGAGAAGGGTTTGGTGTGTGCTATGGTCCATGTGCGGTGGGTAGGGGAAGAGTGTAGATGGGCACACACTCATCTATATCCACCTCCACCCATCTCCATTCATGGGGCAACTGCAGTTTTCGCTGGTTGCTCTGTGCATGAGGGATGGGTGGAAGTGGGTGTGCATGCATGCGATTCAAATGCTCCATGACCAAGCTCCCCCTTACCTCTCGGACCTAATCGCCCTACACACTCCTGCGCGCGCTCTCCGCTCTTCCTCTGTCCCCTCCCTCTCTCTCCCTCGTTTCTCCTGCTCGCCCAACCGCCTTCGTCCCTTCTCCCTCGCTGCCCCGCATGCCTGGAACTCCCTCCCTGCCGACATCCGCCTTGCCTCCTCCCTCCGCTCCTTCAAATCCCTCCTCAAGACCCACCTTTTCCATGCTGCCTTTCCCAATGCCCTCTAGTCTTTCCCCTTGCTCTTACTGTCAGCCCTCCTCTGCTGACTGCTGCTACCGACCACCTTGTAACCAAGCCAAGTACACGCACCTGAGACTTCGCATCCGCCTGAATGTTTGTTTGTCTTCTCCCATGTCTCTCCCGCTGTCCCCTCTCCTTGTCTCCCCCTCCTTGTCTTTTAGATTGTAAGCCACAGGCAGGGACCGCATCTGATTGTATGTTCTGTACAGCGCCAGGTTGCAACTGGCGCTTTATAAATGTTTAATAATAATAATAATAATAATAATAATGCATGTACGTAGGAGCACACATGCACCCTCATCCACCCACCCCCACCCACCCACCATGGGTTTTACACAACACTCACCCATGCATGAACACCCAGAGTTCTGGGTGTTCATGCGTGGGTGCCATCTGTGTAAAAAGGGCCTTACTCTGCTAGCCATTTTGGGCTCCGGCCTAGGGCGTTGAATCTATGGGGACTGCCAGCGTCAGCTCCCAGTGATGAGATCTCACCATAGCCTTGTTGCCATACCATCCCGAGGGAGCATTTAGCCATGTAATTTACTAATGCTTGTGGGAGTTCGAGGACTGTAGTGTGTGGTGTTACAGGGACTACCTTCTAGGCAGTTCCCTAAAGATCAGTATTGTTGTGTATTTTGATACTGTTTTTTCAGAGAGTGGAGTATTGTCTTTGAAACCATGGTTGCACTCCAAAAGCACAAGGGTAACATAATAAGCTTCATAATTCCCAAAGCAGTGGCATAATCAATGATAACAGGAACGTCATTGTTGCATAATGGCAAGACTAATTCCTTTGAACTTTAAAATAAATGTTAAGTGTTGCAAGACCCAAAATAAGGCTGCGTGCCCACCTACAGCAACAGTGGCAGCAGCGGGAGAGGTGAGGGAAGATGCGGCAGCATGGAGGAGCCGGCTGATGGGAAAAGAGCTGGTGCCAACAGGGATCTGCCGTGACTTCTCTGGTGCATATCAAGGTGCCTGGACATACACGAGAGAAGCTGTGGCAGATTCCCGTTCACACCGGCTCTTTTCCTGCCCACCGGCTCCTCCATGCTGCCATGTTTTTCCTCGCCCTTCCCGCTGCTGCTATTGCCACCGCAGGTAAGAACGCAGCCTAAAATCATGGGTTTTCTCCATACTGTCTTGTACAACTTTGAAAGAAAAGGGTCCTGTCTGCTCTGGGAGGACATTAACAATTTCACATCTTTTTTAAAATTATTTTTTTATAACAGGATTGTCCTCTTTTGCCTCTGGTTTAAGTCTTCTTTGGGTGAAAACAGACACTACACTAACTCCATTTTAACATTTCCTATGCATATTGCAGGGCTGTTTGGTGTCCTATGAAGCCCTGCAACATGTATAGGAAATGTTAAAGTGGAGTTAGCGTCATGTCCGTTTTCACCCTTTGTTTCCACTTGCAAGATGAGCTTCCCCTTAAGTTTTAGTGAGGGTTTGTCTTCCGACATAGAACTATTTCAAATGGTCTTTTAGGTTATATTTAACTAAATATACCAGCTGTGAACAAACTGTGGCTTGGGATCTGCCTGCAGATCTCTTAGTTCAAGTCAAGTTTAGCTTTCTTGGTCAGGATAGTTCAGAGTCCTGTGCTGCCCTTAATGGTCCTGTGTCATTCCACCTGACTCTTGGCAGCTGAATCACAGCTGTTCCTCAGGATCCCAGCAGACAGCCAATCACAAAGTAGGAGAGACTCATTCGTGCATGCATGTGTGCTTGTCTTGTGACTTACAGCCAAAAGAAGATTTTGGTACATGGCTCTTGGGGGTTAAGAACTTTTGTAACAGGAATGCCGAAAGAAAAGTACGGTCCACCTGATCCATGGAGGATGTACACAATTATGTCCTCGGAGGAAGCAGCCAATGAAAAGAAATCACATTGGGCAGAGCTGGAAATAAGCGGTAAGAAATGGTTATGTGGAAGCTTTCCTAAGCTTCCAGATGTTCCACTCTTCATTGTGATACCCCCACAAGTTTCTGCAGAGTCTGGCTGTATAATTCTCCTCTCCCAGTACCATTCCTAAAGAGCATAGGAGCTGCAGAAACTGGTGGAGTTAAGTCAGTATGGTGTAATTTTTCTGTAATAAATGCTTAGCAAGGCATTAGGAGATAATTTACTGCTTTAGATGTCCTCCAAAAATGTACAGTAAGGGTGAGACCTGGACCATTCAAGATCACTAAAGACCCTAGAACACTTTAAACCAGTGTTAAAGGGATCTAAATCTGATATCCAGATCAAAACTTGGTAATTACTCTTGCATTTTCAGTTGAAATAAATGATTTGCTTCCTGTCCTGAACTGTTTTTCAGTGTTGAAAGAGCACAGCTAGTGTATTTTAATGAGTGTATTTTAATGAGTGATCAAAGAATCCTATATGTATTTAATTCCTTCAGATTAAGGACATGATTCAGTACATAAATTCAGTGGGACTGTTAATTGGATATTGGCTTAGTGTTCAAAGTGCCTGTCTAGGAAACCATTTTACCGTATGCTCCAGCACCCTTTTGAATTGGGACCCTGAAATAAGGGTTGAATATGAAGTGGTGGTACACTAGAGTACTTTTTGTATGCAAATAGAATCTTTTGGAATAAAATATTGTAGATATATAAAATAACTCTTAATGCCTTAGCATTTAGTCTAGCATTTCTTCATGTGTCCAATAAGTACTCTTACACAAGATAATCAATGGTCTGCTTAGTGTGTAGTGGAGATCAGGATTAATCTTTATCAAGGGATTTTTTTTTTATAGAAAAGATGTGCTTCATTAATGTTCTCTCTTCCCTATCCCCATTCCTTACCTCATCTTATCCATACGATATGAATAAGGAGAGTTTTAAGAGAATATGAATGTGTTAACTTTTAAAAACAGAGGCACTCACAAGCACTTTCTATGGACTAGACTACCATACCAGTGAATGCCCAGGGAACAGTCAGCCCTGTGAAATCACATGGCAAACATATGACAAGCCATGCTGGAAAAGACTTTACACTCTGAATAAAGCTAACTGGGTAAATCCTGAATGTAACCATGCAAAGAAATTGATTATGAGAATGAGGACTGAAATAGTAAACAGGATTTAGTGTGACAAGGATGCTTTATGATAAAGTGCCACAAGATCTTCATTCCTAAGAAGAGCAATTGTGGAGCCCTGCATCCTGTCACTCTTTGCCATTCAAATTAAAGAGGAAGACTTATTCATGCATAAAGGCAGAAGGGAATTCCTTGATTAAAAAACATTTCTGCTGAAATACTTTATCCCGCAGATTATATCGATTATTTATTCTAGGAATTTTTGCATAGGTTTGAGTTGACTTCAAAAACAAAGTGCTGACTCCTTAATTTTCATTTAAGTATCTGTATTTGATTTTTTAAAACAAACATAGCATGGCTTCTGCTTTCTACCCTACATGGTTTTGTGTTACGAGACACACTCAGGGACTGGATAAATCAAAATTCACTTGAGCTAATATCTGTTGGATAAATTTGAGTCAAACATTCTTATTTGCTGTCTAACATATTTTGTTTTTAATTTTTAAGGCTCCTATCAGCCTTTTCATCCATGAGCTTGCATGCTGCTTCCTTTTTTATTGTAGGCCTTTGATATACAGCAGGAGGGGTTCCCTATGGTTACAGAAGTATCTTTTCATTATCCCATGAAATTCCATTCTAATTTCTCCAAGATAACTTGTAGCCAAGCGCGTGCACCTGGGACTCACATCCTCATGAATTTTACACTCCTTTGTTCCCCTTCCTTCATCTTCCCCCTCCCCCCCAGATTGTAAGCCCTAGGACAGGGACCATGTCTATTCAAGAACTTTGTAAAGCACCAGGTACATTGGCACTATATAAATGTTTGCTAATAATAATAATGGTGCACTCTTTTTAGAACCTATGTAAATCAACAGAAAAAAATAATAAAATTCACTGACTTGCTATCTGTCATATCTAAAATTTCTCTTGGTAAAAGAATTATGAAGGGGAAATTGCTACAGTTATATGCTGCAGCTGAATCATGTAGCAGAGAACACTTCCGTTCCTTCATTGTGAGTCAAGCTGGTGGGAGGAATGTCATTTTCTGTGTGTGTTTGTTAAATTTTTGTATTTCAGAAATGTTCTTGAAACTTACCTACTTGCTTTTTTGGCTGAAATGCAGTTGGATTTAATTTGCCAAAATTTAACTGAAAATGTTCAACCAAAACTGAATAGCCCTTTCTGAGCATGCATAGTTTGTTTGTTTTTTTTACTTTCAAAGTTACCAGCCGGGAATTGGCCTCCAGTGTTTTTTACTTACCAGCTGGGAAGAGGCCACACATCAGGTGGCCTACCAGGGAGGTTACTTACCTCCCACGCTGATGCTTAAGCATTCCACATCATATTTCCCTCTAGGTACCCACTTTTCCCCCACCCCCTTCCCTGGTCCCCACTGGCCTATTCCCTCCCTGGCCACCGGGGAACAGGGGTCCAGTGCTGGCCTCCAGCTCCTGCTTCCCTGCCCCACTTCCCTGAACTCAACGTCTCTTCTTCCCTACCCCAAGTTCTGAAGTTCCAGTGGGCCCTTACTAGGGATGTGCAAACAGATTGTGGTTCGGTCGCCGAGTTCGGGTTCGGTTTGGTCGCGTTCTGTTCAGGCATTTGGAAAAAGGTATTGCGAGATCCTGTGATCATGCCGGAAACCCAAAATTAGAGTGCATGCGGAGCTTGTGTGGGGAGAGAGCATGTGTGTGTGTGTGTGGCTGGCTGTTAGGTTCGTGTGTTGTTTTTGCTGGTTGATGAGTGTTGGTGGGTGAGTGTTGGAGTGTCTGGGTTTTTTTTTGTTTTTTTAAATGTAGAAGAATGTTGTCCTAATTAAATGCCGGTGGGCCAACGTGGTGCTCCCGGAGCTGCTAGTGGAAGAGGAGGAGGAAGAGGTTGCTGCCCCAGCACCTGGATCTTCAGTGGTGGTGGTCCTGGAGTCGGTGGTGGAGGAGCAAGTGGGCAGAGGAGGTGCTGCCAGGTTTGTAAACTTTAAAAAAAAAAAAAATTGAGGACAAGAAAGACTCTATCCATTATAGTGAGCTCACTGGCATGCGGGTGGGTGTGTGGGTGGTGGGCATCAGTCAGACACAAACAGTGGGCATTAGCAGGTGGCAGTAGATGTCTGCCACAGAGAGAAAGGATACTGTAGTGGGGGGGGCTCTTCCAGTAGTCAGGCACGAGCAGCACCCCCACCCAAACATGTGCCTGCCAGCCATCCCTAGCAAGGGTCTCCACTCTCTAGTTGCCATCCCTACCTAGCACCCCCAAATAGGGGCAGGATTTGCAAGTGCCAGCCAGGGTCTTTCCAGTTTCCATCCCCAGCACCCAAAGAAGGGCAGGATTTGTATATGCCATCCAGGGTCTCTCCATTTGCCATCCCTAGTATTCAAAGAAGGGCAGGATTTGCACGTGCCAGCCAGGGTCTCTCCATTTGATATCCCTAGCATTCCCTAGTGCCCCAAGGAGGGCAGGATTTGCAAGTGCCAGCAAGGGTCACCATCTCCCGTTGCCATCCCTAGCACCCCAAGGAGGGAGGACTAGAGGCATCATCAGAAATGCATGATATTACTTAGGTGGTGTT
>QEPC01011882.1:2339954-2358647 GCA_003113815.1 Sphenodon punctatus
CGCCCTCAGCGCTGGACGAAGGGGAGACGTGTTTTATTGTTGAAGAGGCTGGTGAAGGTATTTCACAGCCCCTTCTGTTGAAGTTGATGGTTATGGTTGATACTGGACCCGTAATCGCAATAGGCGATGTCACCCCCTCACCTATTCGGCTGTTTGTAATTGGATAATAAAGGGTGCGGCTATGTAAATCCAACCTTGTGTCCTGTCTTGTTTGAGGGGGTGGGAACTGGTGCAACGACAATGGTTAGCGTCATGTCTGTTTTCACCCTTAGGGTCCTCCATTGCCGGTACAATCTCCCCAAGTTACATCAGAATTGAAGAAGAAACAAAAATATTATAGCCGGAAATACGGTTTTCAGTGTGTTCTCTTTATTTCAAAAACAAACTGGTTTTTTTTTCTATTTTCATTATTATTATTTGTCATTTTTGTTATTGCATTAACGATAATGAAAACAATTTCCGATATTGTTATTGTAATAACCAAAACAGCATGCACACTGCTATTCAGAATGCTGATGACACTCAGCTCTATCTCTTTCATCTGACCCAGGCCCTGCAGTCTCAGTGCTTACCTGATGCCAGGCTGCTGTCAGGGAATGGCTGAGGATGAGCCAATTGAGGCTGAATCCGAACAAGACTGACGTGATGATGGTTAAATGGTCTTGTGGCCTGGAGGGATGTGGAACTCCTGTTATTGAATTGGGGGGGGGGGGGCGGCTCTGGGCAATTGGGTTTGCAGTCTTGTAGTGCTTCTGGACCCTTGTTGCCTCTGGATTTGTCAGGTTGCAGGAGTGCCCAGAAGCGCTGTTAACCAACTCCATCTGGTGAGGAGGCTGCAGCCTTTTCTTCCTGATTCAGATCTGGCCACTTTCATCCGTGCTTTCATCAACTCAAGGCAAGTTTACTGCAGTGTGCTCTATGTGAGGCTGCTCTTGATGAGTGTTCGGAAGCCACAGCTGGTGCAGAATGCGACGGCTCATCTGCTTTGGGGTAGGGCTGTAGTGGAAAGCCACCATGATAGCTATTTCTGCCAGAAACAGCATTTCCGCAGTTAGTGGTACAGTGTGGCAGAGACTTTTAATCCGCTAGTTTCATTCCGCTCCTTCCACAGTTCTGCTAATTTCATTCCGCTACTTCCACAGGCTTCACAAATAGAAGAAACATGCCATTTTCACTACTTCTGCCAGTGCCACGAAATAGCGGAACTGTGGTTTTCTGACAGTTTCCAACAATTCCGCAATTTTTCCAATAGTTTCCAAATTTGCAGAATGCTTGCAGAATTAGAGGAATGTCGGCAGAAAAGCTGCGGTGTGGCGCGGGCAATTCCGAAATGGCAGAATGGAATCGCGGCATGGTAAAAGCTGCTGCCGCTTCAGCCCTACTTTGGGGAACGAGTTACTGGGAGCATAGTACACCTGTGCTGCACTGGCTCCCTATAGCTTTTGGGGCACAATGTGAAGGTGCTGTTTTTGACCTTTTAAAGACCAAAATGGTTGGGCTCCATGTATCTGAAAGATCACCTGGTCTTCCATGTCCTATTGTGGCACCTGTGATTGGCCAGGAGTGCCTCCCTGTGGATATGGTCTGTTTGCAGTTTTGTTCCTAGGACAAGGGCTCACAGGATATATATATTGCAATTGGTTGGAAAGGATTGGGGTGAGGCTTGGTGGGGGGGGTTTAGAGTAGAGGTGTGAGAGGTGGTTGGTTGGGTGGGTAGGTGGTTGGGTGGGTTTTGTGTGGTCGGTATTTTGTGTAGTTTTTAGGGGGCTTTATTGGTTTTTATGAATTGTAAGCTGCCCTGAACCTCACAGAAGTGTGGCGCATAAATTGAAATAAATAAAATAAAATTAATTGCTACAGGAAAAATCAAACCGATTATAGAACAAATGATGAGTTTACAACAGGAAGGGGAGTTTGAGGATAGTGGATTTAGGGTTGGTTGGCAATGTTATAATTTATTTTCTTCAAAACATGGGTTGGAACAAAAGAACATTATAACAGACACATTATAGGAAGAGAATGGAATACTCTGGGAGCAATTTAAAAAAGAAAAACAAAATATTAGAAATATGGCAGGAATAAGTAGAAAATTATACTGTTACTTATTTAGCTGAATTGTTGAAACCACTTTTCATGGTTCTCTTTGAATTATAGCCCAATTTAAAGCTTTCTGCACTGTCTGCAAAAGCATCTTTGTACTGTAAAGCATTGAAACATCCAACTTCTTTCCTGGGGGAAATATTATTTCTCAGTTTGTTATTGAAGTAGCCAAGGTAATGGTTGTGAGTGATAATCTGAGAATGGGGAATAAAATTACTTGTACTTTCCCCAGTAATGATAAATGCTTAATCAGTATAGTCACTTTATCCCTTTGTGACATGATTATAAATAATAATATTCTTGCAGCGTATACGGGGGCACACTTCATCCTTGCATCTCGAAATACTTCCTAGAGCTGAGCAAACATCATACTCTTCGTTCTGATGATGGTAAACTAATATGCAGAGAGACTCAAGCTGAATTTCAGACATGCCAAATACTCAGAACTCAATGGAAATCTTGGGTACTGGCTCTGTGTTACTTGCTTAAAGTTTCATATCCAGTCCAGGATAGAACTAGCAGCATAAATCAAGCCTTCTGTTGACTTTGGTCCAGTGTTCTAATAGTTGGATCACCCTAATGCCTCTTATTTCTAACTTAAGCATATAAATAGGGGTGTGCATGTCATTTTGTTATTATAAGAACGATAACAAAAATTGTCATTTCTTTATCACAATAATGAAAAAGACAAATAATAATAACGAACATAGAAAAAAAATAATGACATTTTGTTTTTGAAATAAAGGGAGAAAACTGAAAAATGTATTTCCGGCAATAGCATTTTTGTTTCTTATTAAATTCTGATGAAACCTGTAGAGATTGTACCCCCAATGGAGGGCACTATGTGTACCACCTTTCACAGTGATTAGATAAAGGGAAACTGTGCTAGAAGCAATTGAACGTTTGGCTTTTAAGAAAAGCACGCAAACGCACTAGGTTTGATTACCAAGAATATATTTCACACAAATATACATTAGACTCAGGCTGTTGATCAACGCAGTACGAAGTAATAAAACAAATCCAAACCAACGCATTCTAGTTGCACTGAGGTTCTCTGCCTGACCTCTTACCCTAAGGCTTAGTCCAGATTGGGTCAGTGCTTCTTGTCCTGGTGTTGAGGCCAGGCACAGTCCTTGGAGGTGGCTTGGAAAGTCTCTGGTTCATATTGGTGCAGCCTCTGCACTTGCTACTTTCTGGTCAAGATGGAAAATAATGTTTTCTTTTCTCCTTCACCTCCTTCCAGGTTTCTCTATTGTTATTTTAATGACTTTTTAGGAGTGTTGCAATCCCCCCCCCCCCCAGCACTTACCTGGGCAGCTAATGGCTTGTTTTGCCTGACAATGGTTCTCCTGTCTCCAAACCTGTGTGGCTGGTCTTCCCTCCCCCCAGGCTGGACGTCACAATCTTAGCTTCTTAACTTTACAGTTTTAATATTCTTCTGTACCAGTTGCCCCAATACCCCCAGATTCTGTATTGCTCCATGTTCCCTCATGACACTGGACCTATTTTTCAACAAGTTTAGTTCACAGCTTTATAAATAATTGCAGGAAAGTTAAATGATTTGTTTTGTTGAATCTATAGTACACGTCACCAAAAAAGCAAAAGCATAAAATGCAGATTCTACTAATAAAACTGTATCTGCTATCTTTCATTGACCCCTCCCTTCTTCCCCCCCCCCCGATTTAGTGGTTGATCACACAGCTAATGTCTGGCACTACTGAAATATTTTTTTTAAAAACCATTTTACAGTAATACATCTTATAAATGATACATTCTAATTGTCTAAAAGTTAGACAAACTTTTTGTGAGTGACTGTTCGAGATTTAGTACATTCTACATACTATATTGCCTTAATATTACTAGTAATCATGTGAATGCATGACTATACGACTTCAAGATACTATTTGTTCATGCTGTCTATTTCTGAGGGAGTTATTAAATCCAAGAGGCTGTCCTAATTTAAGGGCACAGCACTAGTCAATTTAAAAACCTCTGCACACATCTAAAGCTGTGCAAGCACAGCTCATGTCCCTGTAGGTCTACTGTCACGCACACAAAATGAGGCTACAGAGAAATCAATTGGGTTAAAACTGGCCGCAACTCTTTATTCCAAGACTTGGCACTCTGGGCAAAGAAGGGGGGGAAGGGTAAAAGTGGACTATCACATCCAATAGCTCGCTTTACTCCGGGTCTGGTGGCTGGCTCCCAATTGTGGTGGAGCTTAGCCTGCAACGTCACTTGGGATGTTCCCCAAGTGACAACCTGTGCTAAACTCCACCATGGCCAGGAGCCAGACTGTGGTAACATCTGGAGCCTAGAGACCGTTTTCTAATGTGCTGCTGGCATCTGGATTCATCAGTGATAAATCAGATTAATCCACGCCAATGGGTAATTTCAGATGTTACAAAAACGCCTTTCACCACAATGGATCACAGTGGATCCTCTGTGGTGGTGGCATTCCCATGAACGTCTGTTTGACCCCCACCGGATGTTCACCACAGTGAATCTCTGGCGGAGGTCAAACCTAACCATGGTTCAATCTGGACCTCCTGCCGGCAGGAGGTCGAGAACCGTGGTTAGCTTGACCATGATCTAGAAAGGGGAAAAAGTAATGTCAGTTACCTTGCCCCGGTCCAGAATCACATCCCAAAACATGTTACATGATCGGGCGCAGTGGCCTCATTGGCCGCTATACCTGTCCAACTCCCCGTGGGTGGGCAGCTGAAGGAGCATGCGGGGGGAGCGGGATTGTGTAGTCGCATGTTGCGCCATGCAGCCCCACCCCCTCCCCAATTCCCCACAGTGATGGAGCTGTCACATCTGAAGGATGGCCAGCTTCATCATGAATTAGGATCTGAGAGCGATCCCGGTCCGGGGTTCAGCGTGACAGGCCTCTGGGCCCATCATGTCTGAAATTACCCATTGTCACATTAACAAGCTCAGGGAGTAGTTGTGACCCCCCCGCCCCCCCGAACTTATCTCCAGCTACACTGAGGTTTCATGGGCCTTGCCCAGATTTGTAGCCTCACTTTGGAGGGTGGTGGTGTCACAACTACTGGCCTGGTATTCCTCTACAATGACCCCTCCATCCAGGTTTTTATTGAGGATGACATCTCCCTCCAATGCACTGAGACCAAAAGCTAGCTTGAAACCTAGGAAGGCCATTTACTGGGGATCTACTGTCTTGTCCTAGGCAGTCCAGGCTCTCAAAGGGGTGGAATTGAAAAGCGGGGGATGGCTACTGACAGCACACACTTCCCAACACAGGGCAGAAGGCACAATGCATCCTTGGCAGCAGCTGATTCCCCACCCCAATCCACAGCCACATGGCACAGTGAGGAAAGTGCCTCTGAGAGCGAGATAAGAATGAGGGACCCCACCCACCCACGGGAGGGAGGGAGCCGACAAGCCCCGAGCACACGTCAGGGAAACCTCGGGTGGGCAGCTGACAGCTACACCATTTCTAACCCCTCCTCCCCCAAGGAGAGCACCCAGACCCAGGTGCACAGCACCACCAGGGAGACAACCGAGGAGGGGCCGCTAAGGCACCATGCTCCCACCACCATGACCTCTCCCCATGAACCCAACTATGCACCCAGTGACCGCCCACCAGCCCCCAACCAAATAACCCACCCTGTGCTCGGGTACCCTGAACCAGCTAGCTGCCCTGCACACATCCTCTCACCTGCAGACAGCACTCCACGCACCCAACACCACTCATCCACATGCCCTATGGTCACACACCCTTCCATGCCTTTATCACTCTCCACACACACACCCTGCTTCACTCTCTCCACTCCCTCTATTGCTCTCATTGCACTCTCTCCTCTCCACAACCACCGCACCCAACATGCCAGGCTCTAGCAGTTGATCCAGCTCCCTTATGTGGATGGGTGCTAGGTCGCTGGGCCTCAGCAGTTGGTGCACCGCTGTGCGTGTGGTAAGCAAACTTAACTGGGGGTTTCCAAGATGCTTACCCTGTGCACTGAGTGCCAGCTGTGTTCAAGGCCGATGCGTCATTAGGCACCCATACCTGGTACATGGAATTGCCTTTCCAGATCAGCCCTACCATGCATTCCCCAGCTGCCTGAGCAGCTGCACCATATGGTGGGTCCCCCATTCCCAGGGATGGCAGTTGTCTGGTTCGCATCCATCCAGCTGTGCTGTGAACAGCTATGGCGGCTCTTTCATGGTTTCCCATCCCTTCCTCCCTTGGGCCCTGTGAATCCTCCCTATGTCTTATCTAGTGGGGGGGAGGGTTAAATGGGGAAGATTGGTGGGGTGGGGGAATTGGAGGGTAGGGTTAGAGTTGGGTTTTTTTTTTTTTTTTTTAAAGTGATGTTGTTTTTTAATGTATTTTATTGTTTTATCGTGTTGTTAGCTGCCCTGAGATGCCATGGGCATGAGGGGGTGGCATAAAAATGCTAATAAATAAATAAATAAAATAAAATCTGTCCTGTGTGTGGGATAGTGATCCTCAGACCTGCCGAGGCTGGGCGTTATCAGCTGCCCAAGGTCACCCTCCAGAGAGCTGCCAGCTGTGGCCTCATCCAAGCTCAGAACTCTGCAGCTCATCATCCACTTCAGTTGCACTCTGATTCGCAGTCCTCGTGCAGGCCATGTCCAGGCATGGAATGGGCCATGGAACCGATCGCTTGGTAGAGGAGGAGTGGCTGGTGTGTGCCACCATGCTGCTAGGAACCCTGTGGTAGCGCAGCGATGTCCAGCTGTCGGTGAGCAACACACACCCCTTCCATGGGTGATGGCTCCTCTACCATTACATGTGGCTGTTGGGGCACCCCTTGGGGGTGTGGAGTGCCAGATACATGCCATGGAGCTCGATTTTGTGTCCCTCTGCTGATCTGATTGTGGGCCCCCACCCGCTGTGCTGCCATGGGAACCCCGGGCGCTTGCTGCTGTTTGCCAGGTGGTCGGTCATTAGGAGTTCGGACTGACCCTCCAGGCTGGTGGACCGTAAATGGTGAGCTGCTACACCTGTGTTCTCCTGAATGCCCATGGCTTTGCATGCCTTCGATCTGCTTGTCAGGACCGCCTTGGGCAGCTTGGCTTGCTTCCACCTGATTTCTGTGCACTCTTCCTGATCAGCCAGCCCACAGTGCTAGAGAGGGCTGCCTTGAGAGCTGTGCTGAGCCATTTGGATGTCGGGGCAGCTGCTACCATGGGACACCCCCTCTTGTCCCGCTTCATGTTGGATGCCCATATGCATGCCCGTGGCTACCACCAGGACCTCTTCCCCTGGGATGGTCTTGTCCAGGGGCCCTTGTATCCCGAGCGCTAGGCACCTGCACTGTGATTCAGCCACTGTTTTCCCCCTCCACATAATGGACCAGTGCTACTGCTCCCCCTTGGCCATGCTGCTTTCTTCCTTTCACCTGTGTGACCCATACGCCTCCCCATCTGTCTCCTGCGGTGTGTTCCATGGATCTAACTGCAGCTGCTTTCCTACCGGGTCTGACTGCCAAATCCTCAGACCCATGGACAGGTTAATCAAATCTGTCTAAAAAAATTGAAATCCACTTTAAGATCAAATGACTTATTAATGTTTGTTGGAACAAAAGATAGTCCTAAACCTAACACAACTTGCTCTTTTTGAGAGAGCTCTAGAGGACAGATTAACTACTAGGTCCATTCTCTTTCCTGATGTCCTGTTTGCATAATTGAAGGATAAACCTTTTCTCTCTTTTTCTTCCTTTTTCCCATTGATACATCAAGTAAATTGTAGTCCCTGTTCTCTTATAAAAAACCTTTTACTACTGGAAGAGGATTCACCTGAAAACTCTTCATCTGATGTACCTTCCTTTCCAAATTCATTATCTAGATTGAAACTAACCTTCTTGCTAAAACTACTTCTCCATCACTGATAAATAGGTTAACCAAGGATATACTCTATTATTGTCATAATCCAGCTCTTTTTAAAAAAAAGTAAATTTTAAATTCTTTTAATTTTCTTTCAGATTTTACCTATTTTTGATTAAAAGGAGGGTTCTCTATCTGGGAATTAATACTTAATTTATGTTCTTCAAATTCTTTCCAATATGCTTGTTTCCTCCTTAATCATATCTATTAATAACATCGTAGAAAAGAACATTTGTTGAATATAGAGACCCACTTGTTCCTAAACATATCATTTTGAATGAACATGCCTGGAGCCTTATTGATCCTTAAACCTCTAGGAATTCGTTTGGCTCTCTAATAATCCGATAAATAAACAGCATGTAATTCTAATTTTTGTTTCTTTTCAGCTAATTGACAATATTGCACCACGCTATCAATATTTCCAGACTCTCCATTACCATTAAACAAAGAGAAAGAAGATAAAGTTTTATGTGCTTCATCCTCACTATAACTAAAAGTGTCATCATAACTACTTTCCATCCTTGGGTGGGTAACCCAAATCTGACAAAACACAAATATATAAGGGAATGTTATGAGTACCCTTCACAAAGCCCAACTAATAACAAATACACAAACAAAGGGGACTATACTTCACAATAAATTGTATAATGAATATTTATATACATAATATCAATTGGTTACCAAAGTCCAAAAATTGTTCAAAATATTCCATGCTCTTTTTAATTTCTCTACAACTTCACACTTCTGAATAGACCTCATGTATATAAAACATATGAAATCCAAACAATCATTCAAAACCCCTTGATCTAACATCTTATGTCCATTCAGAACTGTGAAGTTGGTTATATGACAGTGTGTATATTAATGTTTTATTGTTTATAACAATAATATGGATATTAAGAGACACAATGGGTATTTTCAGATGTTACGGTGCCACACTCATCCACAGTGAATCTCCCGTGGTGGTGGATGGTCCCATAATGTGTGTTTGCGCACCTCCAGATGTTCACAAGGGTGAACCCCCGGCGGGAATCACTTTTTGCCCAAACAGACATGATGTTATCATGTTCAATCACGGTGGGATTCACCATGGTTGAGCGTGGTAATGTCTCATCTGGCCCCTGACCGTGGCACGGAATTGGCGGCCATGCTTACCGCCGATTCTGGGCCGTGGTCAATACCCTGTGGGGTGGACGGGCACCGCAACCGCATTCGCCGCTGTGCCCGCCTATCTCCCGGAGGGCAGGCAGCCTCGGGAGCGTGAGGGAGGGCGGAGCTGTGCGTACGCATGTTGCACCGCACAGCCCCTCCCCGATTCCCCAGTGGAATCTGCCGGCTCGTCTGTTGACGGGCTGGTAAGATTCTGCCGCGGAATGAATAGGGTGATTCCATGATGGGACCAATAGGGCCCCTGTCACGTCTGAAATCACCCAATGTTAGACCAGGGGTTTTTGAATGATTGTTTAGATCTGATATGTTTTATATACAGGAAGTCTATTCAGAAGTGTGAAGTTATGTATTAGACAGCATGTATATTAATGATTAAGAAATATAAGATGAAGGTAATGTTGCAAGTAAATTATGAGATAGCAAGATGCCAATATTTTATGGTCATTATTATGTTTGTATGACATAATATTCTGTGATGAGTGTTCTTCCATTGTTTAATATAGTATTCAAAATTCCTTTAATTTAATTTGACTCAACTTTTAACGTCCTATAAAGATATATGGGAGAGTGGTGATGAGATAACTGAAATAGGGTAATACAAGATGGATTGGAAGGTGGATAGTGGATAAAATTTAAGTTTGAATTAGAGTATTTGGTGGTTATGATAGTAAGCTTAATAGAGTTAAATGTGAGTGGACTATTTAGAAAGAGGCGTATGCAACCTTTTTTTAACTCTTCAGAAAGGTATTGAGCAGTGATGACATGATATCTGGGATGAAGAGAGAAATAAGTTGAACGATGGATAATAGTAGTAATAAGAGGTAGTATAATATGACTATGGTGTCCATTGAGAGATGGGTTTCGGCAGCTAATTTCATATTAAGATATAATTGGAATTGGAATAATTAGTGGTTGTGAATAATAAGGTGAGTAAAACCAGATTTGAGTAGAGCAAGTAAACCAATGGGTTTGTGATAATTAAGCTCAGTATTTAAGAATGCACCTGTGCGTTGGCTTGTTTGGTTTTCCTTGCAGTTGTAGAGAGCGTTGAGACTGAGAAGTTGGTTTGGGATAAGGCTTCAATGGATATGTGCTCTTAGAAGGTTGGTTTATGCTTCTGGTAAGTTTACAATTGTTGTGGGTTTATGGTAGTAGATCGTTGTGTGCAATAGATTCAGGGATGGTTTTATTTTACAGAGAAGCTAGGAACTGGTAAGAGCCCCTGGATGCATATTTGGTTGAAGATTTGTTTTGAGGTTTGAGTGAGCTTAGGTTCACTTAATAAGTAAAGTGCGTTTTAAATAATGGTGGGAATGGTTGGTTTACATTGTTAGCAAGAGCCTTTAGTTACACTTTTGGGTTAGTGGCATGTTAAAGATTGGTTTTGAATATTGAGTGAGCTGTGGATCATTAAGTAAATAAAGACTAGTGGGAATAGTTGTGTTTTTAGGTTGAGAGTAAGAATCTGTGACTGTAATTTTGGATGTAGGTTGGTTCAAATTTTATTTGAAATATTAAATGTATTTAGGTTTACTTAAGTAGATTGATTTGCAATTAGTTTGTCTTTGAGCTGATTATTTTTTAGGTACCAGTTGTTGTATGGAAAAGTAGTGAAGAGAATAATAGGTATGGTGTGTTCGAAGGTTAAAGTGAACATTTTTTTTAATAGTGGTAGACTAATTTAGATTAGAAAACTTTTTGTTTGGTGTGATTTAGAATTCTCAGTTAAAGCTTTTTTTAAATGGTATTTGATTTATTTATACTTGTTTTTCCACTGGAAGGACTCAACACACATGGTAGAGATATAAAGCAGTATAAATTGGAAAACAGCCCTGAAGAAGACTGTAAGTTCAAAACATGTTGGCTTTTTAAGAAGACAACATGGGACAATATAGAGAGAGATTAAGAAGAGTTTGGAATATTTTGAATGTTTGGACTTTATTTGTGTACCTTTCATTTGTGCAAATTGGTAACCTTGATATTATGTATATAAATTAACCAAAACAAAAAACTTAACAGTTTAAAAAAAAACCACCCCTTAAATGCACAAGTTTTCTTAAAATAAAAAATAAAATAAAATTCAGTACTATTACAATTAAAAAAACCTTCCACTCTATGCATTGCAACAAAACATAAACACCAAAAATATAGAAATTAATTCACAATTAAAGAAATATTTAATATTTTATCCTCATCAACATACATGTAATGTATATATAATAAATTATTCCTTACCATACATACTTTAATTCATTTTTATCAATAACGAAACTTGCACATTTTACAATTATGAAACTGTAATTTATTATCATAATTCGACAAGGAACAATTTTGTCAGAGTGCATTAAGTCTGTTTCTACAGAACTTCATTGTGTACAACGAATTGTATAATGTCTACAATTATGTACTTTACTTCATTGTATGAACTGTACACAATTTGTATACATGTAAATAGCATTTATTTAGGGTATTTTCAGACGTTACGGGGCCGCTTGGCCCCGTACCGAAAACAACCCTTTCCTTCCCCGCCGGGGTCACCCCGTCACGCCATATCAGACGTGCTGGGGGGATCCCGGCGGGGAATGTGGGAGGGGGCGGGGCCGCATGGCGCAGCGTGTGGCTGCACGGCCCCGCCCCCTCCACGCACCCCACCACCCGCCCTCCAGGAAGACAGGTGGGCGGCGGGGCCAGTGCGGCGGCCGCGTCGGGCCGGAAGCGCCATGGCCCGGGATCCCGCCGGGGATCCCGGGCTGTGGCAACCGGCAAGACGTTACTTTTTCTTGGTCCCCGCAGGGGATCATTTTGACCACGCTTCCCGGGACATTCCCCCGGCTAGCCCAGGAAGCGTGGTTCAAATTGACCCCATGTGGGTATTCACCGTGGTGAACATCTGGCGGCCGCCAAACAGACGTTCGAGACACAGTGACCACAGGTGGGTATTCACCGTGGTTCACCGTGATCTCGTAACATCTGAAAATACCCTTAGATTATATTAGATAGATTTAGGTTTTGTTTTTGTTTTTTACCCCTCCCTGTGTTCCCTGTGTTCAGCCTTCCTTCGTCCCTCCCCCCTCCATTGAATCCTTTCCCTCTCCCTCTTATTCCATCCCTGATTATTCCCTTCCCCTGTTTTAAGTTTTGGATTTATTTAGAGTAGGATTATTATTAGATAGATTTTCATTTCAGTTTTGTACCCCTCCCTGTGTTCTTTGTGTTTCCCCCTGTGTAGTATTAGATAGATAGATAGATAGATAGAGTGTGTTTGTAGGACATGGCCTTTATGGTTATTAGGATATTAGATTTAGTTCCATAGGTTTTAGAATAGTTAATAGCAGTTAGATTTAGTGTAGAGATAGATATAATATTATATTAACAAATTGAGTAAAAAAATAAAATATTTTTTTAAATAAAATCTTTGTGTGTGTTTGAGTTCGAAGATATGGAGAAGGGAAGTAGGAGAGACCGGTCTGCTGCCCGTAAGACAGGCAATGGGGCATGTAGGAGAGGTGGTAGGAGTTGTGCTGGCAGAGCAGCAGCAGGAGGCAGCAGCAGCAGCAGCAGCCAGAACACATCACCACGCCCCAAACTCAGCAGGCCTGCTTTAGGGCAACAGGCTTCAGCAACTCAGCGTCACCTCCTGGCAGTGCCTTCCACTTCCACGCAGGGCACTGGAAGGCCTGCAGTACATTAGGCTGCGATTGTTAGGGATGGGAGAACTTGGTTCGGATGTTCGGAGTTCAGACCGAACTCGGTCTGTTCGGATGTCCGAACCGAACGTCCGAACCAAATGTCCAAACCGAACTCTCGAACGACTGAACAGTTTGCTCGTGTTCGGACAAGTTCGGATGAGTTTGGAGGCAGGAAAAATGTCTTTCCAGGGCTGAAAATTAGTTTTCGGTTTCAATTTTGTTTCGGTTTCGGTTACGATTTCGCTATTTTTGAATGTTTGGCTAAGTTCGGCCAAACCAAACTTGGTTGAACCGAACCATCTAACCCAAACTCGGGTTTCAAACCGAATGACCGAACATCCAAACTACGTTCTGTTTGCCCATCCCTAGCAGCTTTCTCTGCTGAGGCTGCAGGAACAGGTGCTGCTGCTTCTGATGTTCCTCCAGGGCCACCAATGTCCCCCACTTTGGAGGCGATCCCCAGCAGTGCAGAGCTGGTGGATCCCACCCTGGCTGCTAGAGGCAGGGCCCGATCCCTGGGCAATGGAAGTAGGGAGAGGAATAGCAGCAACAGTAGCAGCTATAGAGGGGGGCACAGGGAGAGTGCCAGCAGCATGGAGGGCATGGGCAGCCTAGCCTCAGGGTCCAAGTACTCCCCTTCACGGGACATCACCGTGATCGTGGACAGTGAGTCAGAGGCAGGCATGCCACAGGAGATGTCCACACAGGAGATTTCTGGATCTGAAGTGATGGCTGTCCCTCCTCCCAGAGCTATGTCATCATCGCCACCACCAAATTCAGCCCCTCCCAGCAGTGCTGGCAGCAGTGCATCACCCTGGGCATGTCAGGAAGCAGGAGTGGGCAAAAAATCCTTTGTCAGAAACATTTTAACCTATTGCTGGCAGATGATCCCAGAGAAGTGCAGTGCACTTTGTGCAATAAGCTGGTGAAGCGTAGGCAGGTGCTTGCT
Organism: Sphenodon punctatus; assembly: GCA_003113815.1. Lineage (NCBI taxonomy): Eukaryota > Metazoa > Chordata > Lepidosauria > Sphenodontia > Sphenodontidae > Sphenodon > Sphenodon punctatus. The sequence goes on from QEPC01011882.1 coordinate 2,353,740, forward strand.
GACTTTGGGACAATTGCAATGGTGAGGCACCTGAAGTCATGCCACAGTGCTTTTCTGCTAAGCAGGAAGGCAGGGGAAGTAGATGCCAGCGGGTTCCCGACTGCAGCGGTCAGTCGCCCAGCTCCTTCCGCGGGCAAGCGTCCTGCACCAACTGCTGCATCTACCAGCATGACCAGGGGGGAAGAATAGCAGCAGGAGCCTCGCCAGCAGCATCAGTCCACAATGAAGGAGCTGGGGTAGGGACAGCTGCCGGGGCCATCGTCAGCATGGTGACGTGGCTTTCAAGAGAAAGCCAGGCGCCTGTTGGCCGAAATGATTGCGCTGGATGGGCAGCCCTTCTCAGTTGTAGAGGGCAAGGGCTTCCAGTGGCTAATTGGGTTCCTGACCCCCCAGTTTAAGCTGCCATCCCGCATCATCCTCAGTCGTACTGCTATGCCAGAAATTTACAGGGCTTTGAAGGAGTGGGTGAGGGAACAGCTGGCAGGGGCTGGGGGCCACCATCCACCTTACAACAGACCTGTGCTCAAGTAGGAATGCACAGCAGGCCTACCTGACAGTGACACCCAGAGGCAGCACTTGGCAGTGTCAGGAGGGGTCCCGAAGCAGGATATAGGTGGGCTCTACTTCAGGCACAAGTCATGGACAGCCCCCACACCACCAAGAACATTGAGGCAGCCCCGTCCACCATGGTGAGGGAGTGGGTTACACTAGTTGCAGCCTTCACCAAGGGGCATGTGGTGATGGAAAACGCCGTAAATGTACTAAAGGCAGTCCATGAGGGGGGCTTCACCAGCATCCCTTGTGCCGCACACACCCTTCACCTGGTGGTCAAGGATGTTCTGGGATTGGGGGATAAGGGGATTGTGGAAGGCACCCTTTGCTCCCTGATAGAGCAGGGTAGGAAGCTGGTGGGGTTCTTCAACTGGAGTGTGAAGAGGGAGAAGCAGGCTGAGCAAGGTTTCCCCAGGGCATCAGCTGGTTCAGGATGTGGCCACATGGTGGAATTCCACCTTCCTGATGCTCGAGCAGCTTGTGGAGTAGAAAGCCGCCCTGCATCAGGTGCAACTGGACATGGACTGCAGGGCATCAGAAGGGTTTAATGGGGAAGAATGGGAGCTCCTGGCTCAAATGGTCTTCATCATGAGACCGTTCCTGGCCGTGACAGAGACCGTGAGCAGGTCCACTGCCACCCTCAGCCAGGTGACCTCTCTGGTCTGGAGTCTCCAGAGGAGGCTGGATGAGATTCTCGGGGGGCGGGACTGTGGTTCTGAGGGCAGGAATCTGGCTGATGAGGCGCTTGACCTGGTGCGGAAGCTGAAGTTAGGGCTGGAGGTGCGTTTTGACGTGCTCTTGCAGTAGGAGCAATATGTCCTGGAAACAATACTGGACCCCAGGGTCAATGGCAGCATGGCACGCCAGATAGTGCTCTGTACCCTCTGTAAGGATGCACTGGTGGAGACGGTCCGGCAGACAGAGTGGGCTATGTAGCAAGACACCCTTGGGGATGATGGGAGTGGGAGCAGCCACCCCTCTCAGCCAGGCAGGTCTATCCCTGCCCCCCAACCCTAATGGTAGCAGCGCCAGCAGCAGCAGCACCCCTGTTTCCAGCAGCAGCAGAAGCAGCTCGGCCTACATGCAGGCCACTCTGGGTAGCATGCAGTCCCCCTCAACAATAGGCAAAGCAGCGTGGCTGAGGACAGTGGTGGAGGTGGTGCCCAGGCAGAGCTATGAGAGGGAGTATGATGGTGCCTCAGCAGCTGTGGAGACTTACCTGGAGGAGGAGCCATACATTGATCCCAGCAGCGATCCCTTGGCCTACTGGGCCAGTAAGGCCAACCTGTGGCCGGCCCTGTCGAAAGTGGCCAAGGTTGTCTTGTCCTGCCCACCAACCAGTGTCCCCAGCAAGCGGGTATTCTCTATGGTGGGGGACATTTGCTCCCCACACCACCTGAGACTGGGTGCCAAGTTGGTGGAGCAGTTGCTGTTCATTAAGGTGATCCTTCCGCTGCTGGGATTCCCCAAGCTGCCCCTGGACAAGGATTGATGGTGCAGTGGCACACGCCATCCCATGCCAGGGGAAGTCATGGGAGGGGGATCCTCCTCCTCAATCTGAGCTAGGGATACTGCTGGTGAGGTGATGTCCCTCCCACCCAATGCCTGGCGCTCCCCGTCCCACCTCCCTCCCCTCTTTCTCTCTCATACTGGATGGCCTCGGCTGCCTTATCTGACTGACCTCATGGCACAGGGTGGCATTGGGAAACTGTAAGCCTGCCAGCCAGCCTATGGCTACATGATCTCATCCTGCCTATGTGACACTGCAGTGTGAGAGAGCGAGAGCCAGTCAGTCTTTGCTAGCCTAAGCCTATCTGAGTGCCCTGCTGCCAATGTCCCAGCCTACCTGCCTCTCATGCCACGCTGCCTGTCTGCCCGCCCAGCTTGCCGCCAAGCTCAGCATGCCTCAGTATGCCTTCCTACCTACAATGCCAAGGTGCCTGTCTGCCCACCCAGGTTGCCTACCTCAAAGCCTGCCCAAGCCCACCTGCCCTAGTGCCACTCATGCCACACTGCCTGCCTGCCTGCCTGCCTGCCCAGGTTGAAAAGCTCGAACCCTGCCTCAGTCTTCCTGACTGCCGCTCATGCCACATCACCTGCCTGCCTGCCCTGGCAACCAGTGTCTGCTGCTGCTAGTGCCAATGGCCCCCAGGCGTATATGCTGTCTCTGCCAAGGGTTCTGTACCCTGGCAAACCACTGTCTGCTGCTTCCAATGGCCCCCAGGCCTATATGCTGTCTGTGCCAAGGGTTCTTTACCCTGGCAATCAATGTCTGCTGCTGCCAATGTCCCCCAGGCAAGGGTTCTTTACCCTGGCAATCAATGTCTGCTTCTGCCAATGGTCCCCAGGACAATATGCTGTCTGTGGCAAGGGTTCTGTACCCTGGCAACCAATGTCTGCTGCTACCAATGGCCCCCAGGCCAATATGCAGTCTTTGCCAAGGGTTATGTACTCTGGAAATCCACTATCTTCTGCTTCCAATGGACCCCAGGCCTATATGCTGTCTGTGTCAAGGGTTGTGTACTCCAGGTTGCTGTCAAGCTCAAAGCCTGCCTCAGCCTGCCTTCCTGCCTCTCATGCAAAAGTTTCTGTCTGCCCACCCAGGTTGCTTCAGAGAGAGAGAGAGAGGGATAAATAAGAAAGAGAGAAAGTCTCCCCACTGCTAGAAGGAGAGACAGACACAATCCCACCCATGCTGTCACCTACGATATATGGCCGGAGAGAGAGGGAGGCTCCCCACTAGAATGAGAGAGATGGGGTGGAGGGGAGGCCAGCTCAAGCTGCCACCTGCCAGAACCAGGAAGAACTCCCATCTGTGCCCGATGCCCACATGCAGCAGCAGCAGCAAACCTACCAGAATGAGATGGAATATAACAAAACGTGGAACGTATTATGTGCCTGCCTGTGTGTGTTCCTATACCTACCTACCTATGGCACAATTGAATAAAATGTGCCCAGCCATGCAATAATTCTAGGGACATCATTCAACTCCCATAGACTTTAGGCTGTCATTCCACTGTACCTGAAGCAGTCATGCCCGTCTGTCCCAGGAACCATCAACGAGATTCTTGTACCATAATTCCAGTCACGGGGGGCTGTCAATCCATTCTGGGTGCTGCCGCTGCTTGTACCTGACTGGCAAGCACCCACCGGTGCCCGCCTGCAAGCCTGCCCCCCCACCAGCCTACTTCTCCGTACCCACTCGTGGATGCCTGTTGCCAAAATAGTCTGTCTCTCTTTCTCTCTGGCACACCCAGACAGACATAAGCCCTGCCCCACCTGGGTGGCTGTCTTCAAGTTGAGACCCTGCTGCTGCCTGGAACATCTTTGGGTTAATACCTTAACTACGCTACATGTGATGCCAGGTGCTACTGGTAGGGATCAACAACCTGTATGAGATTCTGCCACCTGCCATCCAGAACTTCAGCACAAAGGGATAAAAGATTGGAAAGGTCAAAGAAAGCTCTTAACAATAACAACAAATATAACTTTTATTAACAAAACAACAACAAAAAGAACAACATTATAAAACAAAAACCAAATATTTTATACGAGAAAGGAAACTTAGCTATCTATTACTAGTCTTTGGGCCTGCCCCTTAGAAGTTGGGGGAAAGGCAGAAGGGATGCATGGGAAGTAGGGGCAGGGGGAATCACACACACCGGCATTTCATAGTCGTGCTCGACGGCATAGTGGACGGCCCCTGCCACGGCCACCTGCCAGTTGGAGACTGACTGATGAAAGAGTTCCAGGTCAGCCATCTCGGTGGAGACGTGCTTTGAGACATACTGCGCATATGCCTCCACCTTCTGTCCCCGCACCTCGACTGCCTGGAACTGTTCCACCAGTCGGTTCTCCATGGCATCCAGTGTCTGCTGCAGGCTGGCCACAAAGTCCCGGGTGGGTCTCCACCTCGGCCCGAAAGGCCCTTGCCACTGGAGACTCCTAGAGCCCAGGGGACTCCACATTGGAGCTGGAGTAGGGGGAAGTACTTTGGTGTCTTCTCTTTTGGGTTGCTTTCCCCATCTTCTTCTGGCACTGATGCTGCATGCCAGAGGTCTCCCGCATCACCGTCAGGTTGTGCGCTTTCTCGGCATGCACAATTAGGCCCGATGTGCTCCCCTCCATGGCCCGTTTGAATCTTTTGCCGCATTCCTAAAGAACATAAATGATAGGAAGAAACAGAAGAAGTCCCATGTTGCGTCAGACCAATGGTCTGTGTCAAGCCCTGCCTGCATTCTGTCTCCACAAGTGGGTGGGAAATGACAATCTCTCTCTGCAGGGGACTTCCATTCCTAACAGGTCATAGAGGGCAATCCATTCCCTGTTGTTCCAGCCCCCGTGCCTTACCTGGCA
>QEPC01011882.1:2358747-2396153 GCA_003113815.1 Sphenodon punctatus
TCTGAAAATACCCTATGGTCTAACTATCTAGTATATGAACCCCAGATCCAACACCAGTGGTGTTTATTGTAGGTTTCAACATGACCTTTAGAATCTGGGATACTTCTAAGAGTAAATGGTCACTCCCTAATTACCATAATACAGGTCTTTGAAATACACCTGTTATCACTTTGTTTCAATATATGGCTGAACGTGTTTGCTTGCATTCGTAAAAGCTTTGCTGCTCCTGACACTCATTCAAAATAGGCAGACTTTGCTGTTCTTATTTTATTCAACTTTTGTCAGCCTCTTCATTTAGAAACCAAAGTTACCCAGGGAGCATAATTGATCCTCTTAATGTTAGTGTCTGTTTTTAAAATTCAATTTCAAAATGAATTTACGTTCCAGCAGAAACTAAACATGTAGTGAAAGTTCTCAAGATACAAAAAGATTCCCATTGTGAACTTTCCAATATGCAGGTGAGCCTCTAAACCATTTTTATTTGTTTTTGACAGTGCAAAAATATTGCAGCCACTGGCTATTTTGGAATGATCCTTGAACCTTAATAGGAAAAATCCTATGTTTTGTGGTGCAGACTTGATCTGGTGAATGAGGACAGCTCAACAAGGTAGCATTTGGGAGGCTCAGGTAAAGTGAAGAGGAGACAGGCTTCCTTGTACTAAAAAGCGACATCTTCTAATTAGACAAGTGTGCTGGAACCAGATGTGTGAACAGCTGTTTGCCTGGTCTCCTTGGGAGAACATGAATGCCATAAAGCAGTTGATGGTAGATGGGTAGGCTAGGGATTTGAATAAAACTAGTGGCAAAGAACTATCACGCGAAAGCATGTATTAGTCGCTATTCATTCTGCCCTGTGAGAGACTAATGAATGGCATATTAGCAGAAACAAGTGTTGTCTTTGTTCCTTAAACCCTACTAAGCATAATATTCACACTTCCATTTAGCAAAATTCATTTTATTCAAATTATCCATTGAGATAAAGCAATTATCTTTATAAAATGTTTAAAAGCTTTGTTATATAATAAAGCTTTTAGAAATTTTATATATAACATAAATGTAGAGGAAGTGTGTTTGTTATGTTGGTCCCCCCAAAAGGTGGTAGAGACAAAATAGCATGCTGATAACTTTATTCGATAAAATTCAAATTGGTGGAGGTCTGCAAGCTTTCGGACCTCACGGGGTCCTTCGTCAGGTATGTCAGGTGTCAGAACTGCAGACTGAGCAAATCAAATCAAGATAGGTTTATAAAGAGACTGGGAAACAATACATCATGGGAAGGTAAGGACCGAGTAGGGGTGGAGTCATTACATTTGAAAGGGTGGAGGGAAGAGTTAGTCAGTAGTCCCCTGGAAAATTCCTGATTAGATTAGAATTGTAAATTTCTGTAGTAGCTTGTGAAACCCATGTCTTGGTTGAGTCCATTGTTTTTTTGTATCCAGAAGGCTGATGAATTTTTGTTCCCAGGCATGCATTTTTGAAGGTGTTGTGAAGGCTGTCTTTCATGACTAGGATGGAAACATCATACATGGAGTGGTCATTCTGGGAAAAGCGGATGACAACAGTAGAATCTGTGTTCTTGTCCATAATCATTTTTCTTTGCGAGTGCATGCATTTGTGTAGGGGTAGTGGGTTTCACCTATGTCGTTCCTGAGAGAGGGGGTGGGGGGCATTTGGTGCACGGGATGAGGTAGACCAGGTTATTGGATTTGCAGTTATAGTTTCTGTGTATTTGGAGTAGGTTTCCACAGGGTGTCTGGATGCTGTATGCAGCAGAGATGTGTGGGCAGGTCTTGCATCTTCTATTCTGGCATGGCCTTGTTCCTGTAGGAGTAGGGCTATTCTTGATATCGGGGAGCTTACTGCGGATAATAAGTTGGAAGAGGTTGGGGGTGATTGAAGGCTAGAGGAGGGGGTTCTGGAAGTATACCTTTTAGGGTAGGATCCCCATCAAGTGTAGATTGGAGTTTGATATGTATGGGTTTCAGTTTGGGTTGGCAGGTGACAACTAGAGGGGTACGAGTGTAAGGTTCATTTTTGTATTGTAATAGGTTGTTTCGAGGTATTTGGATAGTCTGTTCAATTAGGCAGTCCACTTCTCTGATGCAGTGCCCCTGTTTGGTGATCGCAGTTTTTAGTGTGGGCAGGTGAACATTATTGGGCTGTGTTTTTTCTCCTCCACTTCTGGGAAAAGGGAAATTTTCTGTTCCGCTATTTCATTCTGCCATTTTTGAATTGCCCGTGACTTTCCGCAACTTTTCTGCTGGCATTCCCCTAATTCAGAAACTGTCTGAACAATCTTGGAAATGGTTGGAACAAGCATTGTTCCACTACTTCGCAGTGCTGGTGGAAATTGAGGAAGATAGAAACTGTCGGACCAAACATTGTTCTGCTATTTTTGCAACCGGCGGAAGTAGCAGAATGGCAGAAGTAGCAGAATGAAAGTAGCGGAATGAACATCTCTGTTGCACCATGCAGCTCATTGCGGAAGAGCATTTTTCATCAGAAAAAGTTACCGCCGTGACTTGCCATTTCAGCCATATCTCTATCCTAGTCCTGAAAGGTAGCCATCACAACACCTTCAAAAGACATGCCTGGGAACAAAAATTCATCAACCTGCTGGATACAAGAAACAATGGACTCAGCCAAGATATGGGTTTCACAAGCCACTACAGAAATTTTCAAGCCTAAACTTATCAGTCACAGGAATCTTCCAGGGGACTGCTGACTGACTCTTCCCTCCACCTTTTCAAATGTAATGGCACCACTCCTACTCTGTCCTTACCTTCCCATGATGTATTGGGACCCTCCCCACTCTATCTCATATGGCTTCACTCACATAATTCCCACAAAATATGGTGTTCACCAGTTATGTGCAAAACCAATTAATCTGACCCATTTCTGCTTTTTTAGGATATCTCTATGGAACTGCTGTACATTGCTTCCCCTCTCCCCCTCTGTTCGGGGCGCCCAATCAAATGATAAATTCCTAAGAATGAAGTGAATGAACAAATTGAATAAATAAATGAGCAGATTGAACAAAACTGGGGAAAAAAGAAGACAAACTGGGCAGTTGAATGAAGAGTAGTCAAATATTACTTGTTGCATTTTGTCATTTGTTTTAGTTTCAGAACATTTGGATTCTATGGGTTTTTTTCATTTTGACAAGTACTTGTTTCCACTCCACACTTGACTAGTTTTATATTGTTTCAAAAGCTGATAAAGGGACTGGGTCATCAGAGTACTGAATATCAGATGTCCAAAGGAATAAAATTCTGTGAAACAGCCAGGTTGTGGAATGCCAGATTGTTGCTTATGGGCAACAAATAGAACCAATAATAGCCAAAAATCTAGACAGTCTTTCAGCTCTATAGACAATCTGACTGTTTTTTTTGATTCAGAGGTCCCTGGTTCAATTACTTACTGGAATTGATTTCTTGAAGTGAGTATATTTCTCGATTTGATGTTTACTCCCTTGGATACTCTTCTGTATTCTTCCTTCACTGTTCATATTAGGCTTTGCAATTTTTATGTAATCTTCCTGGAATGCAGTTCATTAGCCTTTTTATTATTAGGGAGTTTTAAATTTTTCATTCAAGGTATGGATTGGCATTGTATCTCCATGAATGGGATCCATATTTTAGTGTCTAAACAGTTTCTGATATTACCCTTGAGGATTATATGTCTCAGTACATATAATAATTTCTTTGGAAATCTGGGAGGGTCTTGTTTGGTGTGGGAGGAGAGAAACTGTCTTGGGGCCATTAGATTTTTAAAGAGCATGTGTGTGCTTTTAGATGAAATTCCTTTTGAAATCTATGTTCACCTTTTTAGTTTCTCTGTGTTAATGGTTTAAAAGGAAGTAGAATAGCAAATCGCCTAAATAAAACATTTAAGGTTTGTGGATTTCTTTGCAGTTAACACTTTTTGGCAAATACAAAAAGGATACTATAATAGAACTATAGGCTGAATGTACATTTACTGTAATATCGAGAGATTTGTAACTTGCAGTTGGAAAATCCATTCTGAGAAATAAACTTCACTTTTTTGAGAAGATGACAACAATGCCCATAAGTTGTTTTCAGTTGTTGGTTATGTCTTCCTTTATTTCTTTACAGGGTCAGGCCTCGTACAGAGAAGAATAGGTATTGTATTCAAGAATATTGTCTGCATTTTACAATAGTTCACTGCATATATGAATAATTATTTGCCACTGAAACTGTATTCACATATATCTTAGAAAAGTTACTTTAGTTTGGTTATTTTAGTCACTTTGACTATTAGCAATAGCATTATGCCAAAACAAAGGGTGTTTTCAGACGTGACGTTGGCATGGATTAATCCACTTTAGAGCAGATTAATCCATTACCAGCATCGCATTAGAAAGAAGCTTCCTACTTTTACCATGGTTGGGCTCCTGACCATGGTGGAGTTTAGGCTGTGAGGTAGGGAAATCCCCAACTAGCAGCCAGGCAAAGCTCCACCATGGTCCAGAGCCAGCTGCAGGACTTAGAGTAAAGCGAGCTATAATGTCTGATAGCCTGCTTCACTCAACTTCGTCTGGAGTTGTAATGAGGAATGGGTGCCATGGCAACCAATATTGGCCTCCCATCAGCTAGGGAAGAGGGGCACTGTACGCAGTGCGGGGAATGAAATATGCAGATCCACGTACGTGTGTCACCCCATCCCTGGCCACCATAACAGTTCTTTTGCAACTGGCTGAGTCCGACCCAGAGTGACTGGTCCCACTATGGCAGAGTGGACTGTGGTGGAATCTGTCATGGTTGAAAGCACCCAGATAACTGGACTATATGGGCGGGGTGTGTTCTGTAGAGCTAATAGTGCCAAAATGACCAAATTAACCAAACTGAAACAGGAACTAAATAGTTGCTTGTTTCCACTTTTCTGGACCCAATCAAAAGTGTTACTCAGGCTGAGAGTATGGGATTAGCTGTTGCCAGGCGTGGCCACCACGTGGAGTTGGTTTGCTAAGCATAATGCCCACAGCTAACCAGTAACTGGGAAAAGATAGTAGCTGCTCCTCCCGGATAAAGTAGGGGACAGAAGCTCCCAGATAGCTGGGAGGAAGGGACCAAAATAGTGATGAAATGAATTGGCTGTTTCCAAATCAAAAGAAATTCTTACCATTTCAGGGACCATGCTGAATTTTCAATAGGGTTCTTGTATTCATGATGCATTTTGTTTTTGCCCATTTGTTGCCTTCAGCAGTGGTGTAAAAAGGCTGTGGTGGTTTGGGGGTCATGTCCCACATATGGATCTCTATAAGGGCAAAGGGGCAGAATTTCCAGGGTGGGAAAAACATATGGTTGGGTTTCTGGGATGTGAGCAGGGCTTACCTGTGAAGGTCATGCAATTCCAAGAGTTTAAGAGTGGGGGGGTGAGGTAGGGACAGCATTCTGCACCTGCCCACTCCTAAAATTTCTTTCTTGACAGAGCCCTTTGCAAGCATCCAGAGCACAACTAGAATAAACTGGGTGCCCCCACACCAGCTGCAGTCACACAACTTGTGGTGAGCAATTGCTGCCGCCACACTTCAGGACCAGTGTGGGGAGCAGGACAGATGATTTTATTCCCCCCAGTCCCCTCCCAACAACAATACAGGGCAGTCAGACAGGCAGACCACTGTTGGCCATCCCACCATGCCCCGGGGCAGGCTGAATCACCAGCCACATGAGTGGGTGCCCGGCCTGCCCATGGCCATGACGTAGCCACGCGGGACTAGAACTAGTGCCCGCCGCTCAAAGCCCCACAGAAGACCTTGCTGCATAGCAGGACAGATGGGGACTGGGCACACAACTGGTGGCAAATTACCATGCCTTGGGCAACCTTACCCCCCTTTGGATGAGGGTGCTACATGCTGGGTCCCCAGCTTTTTTCCTAGGATGCATCATGCAGCAGCTAGCTGCCCACCCTGAAACGAAATAAAAGGTGTTTTACTGCCTTTCTGCACCCTGGTGAAACAGGTCCCTTTCTAAAAGGGCTTCGGCTGCTTTTCTGCACCCTGGTGAGGCAGATTCCCTTTTAATTCTATCAGAACCAAGTGAAAATACTACTGTTTTGAGAGGGTGGGGAATTACTCCTCTACTATTTCTAATAATGACTCTTTTGTTCAATCAATAGATCTTTTATTCAATGAGCAACACAATTTAACATACCAATTATCAATGAAACATTTGCACCTTTAACATATGAGCCCTCACCTACTCTTGATTACCTAAAACACATAAAAAGCATGTATTTTTACGTGATCAGAGGTCCGCGGTCTGGTTTCAGAAGGAGAGCAGGAAGGGGGCCCAAACGAAGCAGTTGTAGGACTCCCTAGACAGAGGAGTCCCAAAATGGACCAATCATAAAGCTAGCCGGTGCCCTGATAAGGCAACTTCTCTGTCCAGGAACTGGCCTTTTATGCTGTTTCCCTTATGAGTTATCCAGAGCACAGGGCTAACAGTGCCACGTCAAGAAAGTTCCTCCCCTTTGCTATTCAGGTTTGGGGGTCCTTCCCTGTTCGTCACTGTTTTGGGTTTGGCATGACCAGATTAGGTCCTGCCTGTCCTCCTTCCGGTAGAAAGACATGACCTTAGGTCATAGATTCCCCCACACCCTTTCTCTGAGGAGTGTCTCTGTCTGATCAAGTCATTTTCCCTTATTGCATTGCTTGGTTCTTATCTGCAACCTTGTTCTGGGAATGGACAGTTTTTACTAGTTATGTTCTTACTGGGGCCTTTCCTTTTGTTGATGATAAGAAGTAGTATGTTTAGTTATGGTGTTAAGATATGTTATCAAATGCCATCAATTGCTTTGGAATTGTCCGTATGGGTGCATATGGATTATAATTTGTGTGTTATATGTTTATAGTGTATGTTACTTCGTTTGTATGTGTGTATTTGTCTGGCCATGATGAAAGTCGGTGCCGAATAAAATTTGATTTGATGACAAGAATGTATTCCTGTCAGCATATTTCTCTCTCCTCCTGCAGCCTGTTTCTTATAATATGCATTTTTAATAGTTCCTAAGCTAAAAATTACTATAAAGCATATAGCAAGCAAATAAAGCATATAGGAAACTCATAGCATCCTTTCAATAGTTACAGATGTGTACAATATTCTTTTGGTTACATTTCAACAAAGAATGAGTTACAATGACATTCAATGTCTGTTCTGGCACGTTTGTGTCAGAAGAAGCACTTCTGCTTTGGTTACATTGTAGCAAGGAAATTGGCATCTTTGTTGGGCCAAAATCATATCACAACAACCCCACAGTGTGGTGACTATCTGGTGGCCGCCAGGCACATGAGTCACTGCATCACACGGTGGGGCTGCCCAAGGCATGATAAGTCCATGTGGGTGTATCCAAGGGTGGAGTCCTGTCCCCACTATCTTCTCCATCTAGTCTGAAAGTTTTGTAGCAGGACTTGGGCTGCTTGCAAAGAGCCTCCCACCGAGTAGGGGGCCTGAGTGCAACTAAGCCGCCACTCTCTCTACTAGCCATGTCCCTGGCTTTCAAGGTTCCCACTGGTGAATTTCCATCATTTTCATTGTTCAAAATTATTGACAAAATCTAAGACAAAAAATCGGAAAAAATAAACAAAAGGGAAGAAATTATTTCATTAAATTTTAACATGGACAAAATCCCCCCCCCCAAATTTTTTTTTTGCATTGAACCATTAGGAAAAATGGGAAATGAACCAGTAGTTTTCACCTTGCCAGCAAAATGGTGAATCAGCCATTTTAATCAGAAATAGCATTCAGTGTGATATCTTATTTTTGTTCTACAGTCATAAAAGTCTAAGCCTGAAGCAATAGAGAGGGCCATTATGAAAAGGCAAGGTCTGAGGTTAAAAACCTACCTCTGGGGATGGAGTTTAAGCTCACCCATGGGCTTAAAGTATGCAGGGAATGCTCATCATCTGGTTGGCAGGAAGCAAACAGAAGCACCAGGAATTTTCTTTTGCTAAGTCAAAGGAAATGTATATTTAAATTTAACTGGGAGGGGAAAAGTAAATATTGTTTAAAACCGAATATGTCACCAAAGTAAACAAATTACTCATTACAAAGAAGTCTGTCATCTATTATAGCATGGGGTTTTTTTTCTGCTCGCAGAATGTTTTCAAGTAAATTGCTATTACCTCCGAAGTGCACATAACTTGCATTTATTTCTCAAACATTTTCTGCAAACATGTTTAGCTTGGGGATGGGTAACCATTTTCCCTCTGAGCCACTATGAAAACTAGTACACATCTCACAAGCCAGGTTAGGAGTAGAGGGGGCTTGCTGTACAGTATCTCAGGGAAACACTCATGGTGGGGAAGAGGATAGGAGGGTATTGATCAGAGCATTGGACCTCCTATCCAGTGCCTACTCCCAGCTGCACTGCACACCACCTTCTCTATTTCCTTTCCCCTGAGAATGCTCTTTCAAAGCTTGAGGTGGGGGAAGGGTTAGGTTTGCTGGATTGATCCAGGAAAAGGGGATAAATAAACTCTGATAGGCTGCATTTGGTCTGTAGGTTCCTTCTCACCCATCTCAGTTAGTTGGTTAATCATAGGAGGCCCGCTATCAAGAATCTGAATCTATATGAAGTTGGGGCTTGGATGGTTGAATATCTACAAGTTTGTTCTGCTCAGCAACATTTCTGCAGCCACAAAGTAAATACATTAACTGTCCTCTGCACTTCTCTGTTCCTTTCACTCATGTCACATACATTGATTAACGTATGGTATTCAATTCCATAATAATTGCAAAGCATCTGGTTAGAGCTCTTTCTGGGGGGATTGGCAAATGCAGCAAGCCTTGTCCCTTGCTGTGTTAATATGGATTGTTCTAGTTTCATGTAAAAGCAGCGTCTTGTGCCAAATTCTTGAAATTTCAGTGGAATTTTCCAGGACAAACTTATCAGGGATAATTTAAAAAAGAGGATAGGGATTTTGTGCAAAATCATCTATGATAATTATTTAGTATTGGCTTGGGCTTTTATAAGAATATGAATTTATTTTAGAAGCAGAACCTCGCTGTCTGGGCAATTATTGTAGTTTATGTAAATGTCAATGGTAGGGCAGCTGTGGCTGAGTGCAGTAAATCAATTTCCTATTTCTGTATGTTTTATCTCTGTAAAATCAGCTCAGAATGCTAGCAAAGCAAACAAAATAAATTGAAATTATCCCACAACTGCCCTTGCTGTTTTGTTAACCACCACCTGCCTTGCCATGGGAAAGCCATGTCACTGGAGTACCAATGATAAATTAATGACAGAAGACATTTCATGATGTGGATTCGTCCTGGGTTGTACATCATCTTTAAGGGTCATGGAGCTGTTATGTGATGAGTCCATAGCTGTACCACAACACCATTGGGAGTTCTTGGCCTATGGATTCGTACCATGGTCAATGTTCCACAACCTTTCTTATCCCTAACATCTGTGTTCGCAGTGACTGAATTTCTATGGAGAAGTGTTACATTGTATGTGTGATATCCTTTTTTAAGAGCCTACTTGTTTGCAAGATGCAACAGAGCTAGGAGAAAAATATTACTTTGATCCTGAAGGGACAGTTGACAGCAGAAACTACCAGAGATGCACTGCACAGACAAGCACACTTTCCTTCTTAAGAATTCCACAAACATGACATTTCATTACATTTTATTAGTGTTTGTTTTCTTTTTGTATTCACTTTTTTATAGATTTCCATTGGTTTCAATGGAAAATACATTTTTGGCTGTACCTTTTTTTTGTCATCTGATTTTGATTAAACTTGGTGGGCTTGTACCCCCAATGGAGCTGCCTGCCACTCTGCTTTCCCCTCCCCCCTCCCCAGGTAACAACTGACAGGGTGGGGCCATGTGGGTGCCAACCCTCTGGGTGCCAAGGGAGACACCCAAAGGGTGTTGGCTGTTAGCTGGGCCATTCACCGGACCGTGGCGTCCGCCCCCCCCCCGTTTTCTTTTACTGCTGTGCCAAAAGAGGAATTTACAGTTCATCCCTGTTGCTGCCACTGCTAGACCTGCTGTTTTGTTTTTATTTTGTGGTTTTAAGGGGTTTTGGTGGGGATGAGGCAGGTGGGGCTTGAGGGTGGGGGGTATAGGAAATGGGTTAGGGAGGATAGGGCCAATCCCTCTGGTGAGAGGAGGGGAGATGGCCGTTGGGGAGGGTGCATGGGGTCTCACAGTGAGACAGGGGGCACCTCCCATATGATACTAAGGGGGACTCCCTGTGAGAGAGGGAGTCCCAAGGAGGAGGGGTTGGGGCATCCCTCTTGCCGGTCCCTCTTGCCGGCCTGTTGGGGCAGCCCATAGAGGGTGGGTGTCAAATGGGGTTCTCTGAGGATGGGAGGGCTTCCACAGCTATCGAGGTTGTTACAGGTCGGGGGAGATATGGTCCAAAGGGGAGCGGTATTTCATCATTCAGGAGGGAGTGGTGCCTTGTGCCCAATCCCCCTCAACCCCCCATGTGGGAAGGTTGTGGGTTGAGGCCCAGGAGACCCCAGGCCTTGGCCTGGTGCTGCTAAATGTGAGGTTGGTGGTTAATAAGTCATCTAACATCCGGGAGTTAATCCAGGAGTGGGACGCCGACCTCGTGTGTATTACAGAGACCTGGCTGGACAATGAATCAGGCCCTATTCTGGCCGATCTTGAGGTGGGGGGTCAGTTAGTAGGAGTCAGGGGGATGGAGCCCTTGTCATGGTCTGACCATTACCTCCTTAAGGCGTGCATCCTGGCACATGTCAGCCACCAACAGGGTGCAGGACTTATTAGATCCGTCCACCCCCCAGAGACTTATGGAACCTGATCGGTTCTGGAATGCTCTGGGGGAATTTCCACTGGAACTTGTCACCCACTCGGTCGATGATCTCGTAGTCTTTGGGAACACCTTGTTGGCCGAGACCATTGACAGAGTGACTCCCAGGCGTCCGCTGCCCTCCCGAGTCTCCCGCAGGTCTCCTTGGTTTACTGAGGGCTTGTGGTGCTTGAAGTGGGAGAGCAGGCGGTTGGAACAATGGTGGCACCGGACTCGCGATGAGTATGATCGATCGCAGCATAAGAGCAGTTTAAAGGCCTATGCTGTGGCAGTGCAGGCAGCAAAGAAGCAGTTCTTTACTTCCCTTGTTGCATCTGCAAAGTCACGTCCAGTGGAGATTTTCCAGCTGGTGAAAGGTTTGGTCAGCCCTGCCTGTCTCCTCCTGGACCTGGAGCAACTGGTTCATCAAGTACTTTGTAGATAAGATCGCTCACATCTGCCACGATTTCGGTACCACAGTTATTGCAGAGGATCAACTTGGGGCTATGGATGCCCCGTCCTGTCCTGTTTTGTGGGATTGGTTTCAGATGATGCTACCTGCTGATGTGGAGTCTTTGTTGGGATCTGTTTGTGCCACCACTTGTGAACAAGATCCTTGCCCATCCTGGCTGGTGAAAGCCAGCCAGGAGATGTTATGGCTGTTGCTGGCTGAGGTGGTTAGTGCCTCCTTTCAGAAGGGCAGGGTGCCTGAATGCCTGAAGGAGGCTGTGGTTAGGCCCCTGCTCAAGAAACCATCTCTTGAGGCTGATGCTCCTGCCTGTTATCAGCCAGTCTCTAACCTTCCCTTTTTAGGGAAGGTTGTTGAATGGGCTGTGGCACGGCAGCTCCAAGAACATCTGGACCGCACCGGTTTCCTTGACCCCTCTCAGTTCAGGTTTTGGTCTGGGTATGGTACGGAGACTGCATTGGTGGCCTTGGTTGACAATCTCCATCTGGCGTTACCCAGGGTCGTCAGACCTTACTGGTCCTGCAAGTCCTTTCGGCTGCATTCGACAAAGTCGATCATGAGGTGTTGGTGACTCACCTGCAGGACCATGCCGGAATTGGCTGGATGGTCTTGGACTGGTTTCATTCTTTCCTGGCCAAGAGAACTCAGCAGGTGTTCTTGGGGGAGTTTACGTCTTCCCCCGGGACCTCACGTGTGGAGTCCCGCAGGGTGCCATTCTGTCCCCCCTCTTGTTTAACATCTATATGCAGCTGTTAGGGGAGATCGTGAGAGGGTTTCAGGAGATTCAGTATCATCAGTATGCTGATGGAACTCAGCTCTGTCTCTCTTTTTCCATCGACCCAGGACATGCAGTCTCTTTATTTTCCCAGTGCCAGTCAGCTGTGGGGGCTTGGATGAGGTTGAGTCATCTTCAGCTGAATCCTGACAAGACAGAGGTGATGTTGGTGGGTGAGGGCCTGGGGGGACTGGGAGTGGTTGAATCCCCTTGGGGGGGGTCCCCCTCCCATGGTTCCGCAGGTACGGAGTCTGGGTGTGCTCCTCGATTCATGGCTCTGCCTGGAATCTCAGGTTGTGCCATGGTGGGGAGTGAATTTCAGCAGTTACATCTTGTCCGGCAGCTTCGGACGTATCTCTCAGACTCTGACCTTGCCACTGTCATTCATGCCTTCATCACCTCGAGGCTGGATTACTGCAACACGCTCTATGTGGGGCTGCCAGAGAAGCTGATCCAGAGGCTGCAACTGGTGCAGAATGCTGTGGCCCATCTCCTTACGGGGGTGGGCCGCAGGGAGCACATGACACCTGTGTTATGGACCCTGCACTGGCTGATTATAAAGCACTGGGCTAGGTTCAAGATTCTGGTTTTGACCTTCAAAGCCCTTCACGGCCTGGGCCCTGCCTATCTGTGGGATCACCTCACTCCCCATGTGCCCGTGTGACCACTGAGATCATCCGTGGGGGCCTTTTTGGAGGTTCCCCGGGTGAGATGGGTGACAACTGATGTGAAATCTTTTTCAGTGACTGCCCCTGTTCTGTGGAATTCACTCACAGAGGAGGCTCGGTTGCCCCCCGCCCTCCTGTCGTTTTGACATTTGTGTAAGACCTGGCTGTTCCTCCAGGCCTTTGGTGAGGGGTGGGGGGTAGGGGGTGGAGGAGGGGTTTGGGAGGGAGGGTGAGTTTTTATTATTTGTTTTAAAATGTGTAGATTTATTTTAAAATGTTATATTGTTGAAAACTTTTTTGTGCATGTGTTGTTCACCGCCCCAAGCTACTTTTGGGCAGGAGGGGAGAGATATAAGTTTTAAATAAATAAATAAATAAATAAAATAAGTAAATAAATAAATATTATGTGTGCAAAACATCAGTAAGACTGAATAAAGGAATCCGATTTTTATAAGCAGTTGAAACTTGTGACTTTACAAAATTATGTGTACACATTCCTGGCTGTAATGTCTTTGTCTGCCTTTGGATGAGACTAGTCAATATTATACCCCTCACCAAGGGTAATGTCTCTGCCAACCTTCCGAATGATTGGATAAAGGGTATAAATGTTATAAGAAATTTAATTGTGCATGTGTTTCTAGCTGTAACATCTTTGTTGTCCATCCATTTTACAGAATGTTGGGGAATATTGTGTATCAGACCTTTAGGATCATCTCTACCAAATATCGGAAATTTCTGATAACTTCCAAAGTTGTAAGTCTGCACAGCATCTGAAAAGCATAAGCCTATGCTAGGGATTCTCTTGTTTGTCACTGTAGTACAAGATGTGTTTGTGATGCCAATGGCCAGCAGAAATGTCACCTATATATTCTGAGCTGTGACCACCCCAGCCTCTCTCCCTCACTTGTTACTGGGAAGTTGGAAGCATCTGCTTAGGAAAGAGCTCATATGGGATTCTCTAATGTCCTTTGTCACAGTGCTGAAGGATGTTATTGTGATAACAATTGGCCAGCCTGGGTGTGTGAACCACTCATGCTTATTGCTGGGATGCTTCCCTATGCCTCCTTATTGCTGGGATGCTTCCCCTTCACGTCTCTGACCCAGTCAGGGTGTCTTTGAAATGCCAAGCCAATTGGCCAGAGAATATATCTTTCATCTCTACTGTTTGGCACAGGCTTCAGTTTGGGAGGACACCACAAATGCGTGAGGGTGTCTGTCAGCTTGCAGAGAACACCCCAGGAGGGAGCAAAGGGGATGTTGGGCAGCACCCCAGGTGCATGGGGATTGGATTTATGTAGCTAGCTGAGCTCTTGCAGTGAGCTCTAGCGCGCACACACACTGCCAGCAAAGTCTGAGAAAATGCTCTGACCAAAGCCAGAACTAACCACAGACACAGAGCAGGCCCAAAGAACAGCCACTTATATCTATGCCCACCTTAAAGTCACCACCAGCAGGGAGGAGGAGGCGGAGGAGGCGATGGTGGCATAGGAGCCGAAGGGGCCAGCACGGAAATTGAGGTACCAGCGAGGGGGACAGTGTGGAGTCCAGGAAACCCAGGACTTCATCAGGATCTGGGGGTTCCTGGAAAACCAGCTGGAGCTCACCGTAAACAAGCAGAATGAGCACGTGTTCGACCAGATAGTGAGGGACATAGTGGAGGCCAGATACCAGAGGTCGGCAGCACAGTGCTGGTCCAAGGCCAAGGAGCTCAAGAGGGGCTACAAGCACATGCAGAAAAACAACCAGCGGTCTGATCACACAGTACGGACCGCGTCCTATTATGATACTGTCAGAGGGGTACGGGAAGGTTGGGAAGGGAAGGGGTGCCCAGACGCGCCACACTCTCTCAACTGGCTCTGCTAGTGCTCGAAGGGGGTCCCGGAGGCCCGTCAGGATAGTATGTGGGCCGTTCCTTGGGCTTGCGCACCTGGAACTTAGGCCCCTATCATCATTGGGCACAGAGCTTTTTNTGGCACATGGCCAGACATGGGAGGATGTCCCACCATCCATGGCAGCACTGGGTGCACCCACAGACATGGTTGGAGCCACAAACCAAGAGGAAAGACCCAGGACCTCAGGGCCCAGTAGGCCCCCGTCACAATCAGGCATAGGAAGCCCAGTACCGCACTCGGGGTCGGGATCCAATGATGACATGCTGGTCACCCTGAACCAGTGGACATGAGGGGATCACTCAGAGAAGAGCCCCATAAATCAGTCGCCCATGTAGGGCTCAGAGACGGACATAGGAGGTAGGCACAGGGCGGGAATGGCACAGGGGCATGCACAGACCCAGAGAGGGACTGGGGTGGGGTAAGGTGGGGTGTACAACAGGCAGGGAACCATATCAACCAACCCACTCCCCTTCCCTACTGCAAGGGCGACCAAGGGAGATGTGGAGGCAATGGAGGGGAACGGGTCCTGGGAGTGGTGGAACACACGGTGGAAGGGATGGGTCCCACCGGAGGCCTGGAGGGGTCCGGGGGGTGGGCGGGACATACGGGCAGAGAGCAGGGCACCCCAATGCCACAACCCCATGGCCAGTCCCACACAGGACCAAGAAGAAGAGAAGAAGAAAGAATTTTATTGTGTAGCTGAAGCTATTACGAACCAGATACCTCTGGCACCCAAAAATAAAAAATCATTACAAAACAAGAATAACAAAATAACATAGATACCAAACATATAGTATACATTAATTGTCCACTAATTCTGGTAATATACACACAAGGCCCTTGCAACCTCGCCTCTTAGTTAAGCCTTTTGATAGGGGAGGAATATACGCCTGCGAGCAACCACAAAGCCAAAACTGGCCACTGAACGGGACAGTGGGGAGTCTAGTGGACTAAGGAGCCACCTAAGGATAAACTGGGGACTGTTGGCATGCAGCTTGCTGGGGAAAATGCCCCACAACTTTGCCCTCAGGTCAGTCAAAGCAGGGCAGTGGAAGAAAAGGTGGACAAGCGTATCTGGCTCCATGAAGTTACACAGAGAGCAAAGCCGATTCTCCCTCGGGATCCCCGTATAACAGCCTTCGAGAAACTCTGGGGAGAAAGCCTCACATCTAACGCGAGTAAAAGCTCATCTTGCTGGGGCATCCAACCAAGAGAATAAATAGCTATGATTGACATGGAAGGGAACTGGTACAAAATAAGCAGGAACAGCTTTCTGGGCTCGTAGAAGAGAATCCTCTGATTGTAGACCCTGGTCTGCCAACCTCCTAAAAATAAGAGATTCGGCAGACTCACGCCCAAGCACCAACAAATGGGCATGGGAGAACCCCCGCGTGTGGGCTTCTAATTCCATCAGGGAATTCCAGTCACTTAGCATGCCATTGCGCAGCGCTAAGGCAAGAAGAGACCAGTCCTGAATGGGAAACAGGGATATTTTCAACCAGTATCTGAGAGAACCACGGAGGGCACATTGCCTTATTGTGCAACTACCAGATTCTACTCTAAGAATCACGTGAGGCGTACCCTTCGGGAGGCCAAGTATTGTCCACAGAAAACCATTTTGCAAAACTTCCAGATCATCAGCTAAGGCTAAGCCCCAGACAGGAAATGCATACAGGATTTGGGCAATTACCTTTGATCTAAACACACGAAGGGCTGTTAAAACCAAATTTCCACCAGTGCCAAAAAAAAAGGAGATAATCGCTGCAGTGGTACGCTTTGCTTGGACCTTAACAGCCTCAAAGTGGGCCTTCCAGATACCACTGTGTGAAAAAATCACCCCCAAGTATTTGTATGTGGAAACCTGCTGCACTAGAATACCACCTATATACCAGCGATGGGTTTTTTGACACTTAGAGTTCCCCATTACCAGCACCTTAGTCTTGTCATAGTTGATAGATAATGCCTCCTCTTTACAGCAGACCCCAAATTGGTCCATGACGCGTCTCAGACTCACTATAGAGTGGGAAATCAGGACGGCGTCATCGGCATACAGAAGGGCTGGGATAGCCCTGCCCCCTATAGTGGGGGTGTGGGAAGTACAATGGTTCAGAGATGGAACGAGATCATTCAAAATTAAATTAAACAGCATAGGGGCCAATATGCACCCTTGACGAACACCTCTAGTAACTTGGACCCTAGAAGTTAAACTGCCTGAGGAGTTGCACAGCACCTGAAGGGAGTTGCCTGTATGCAGCTTCACCATTAAAAATAAAAGGCAAGGATCAATCGAGGTCTTGCTTAGCTTAAACCATAAACACTCCCTAGACACAGAATCAAATGCCGCGCGAAGGTCGACGAAGCATAAGTGAAAATTCTTGTAGCGAACAAGAGATCTCTTAGCTAGGGCTCACATAGGACCCATTCGACTGCCGTGGGAGGCGGAGGTGAGGCAGCAGAAGCAGAATCGAGGCAGAGCATGGTGAGTGGGTGGGGACGTGGCCCACAGGCCAGCAGATGGTGGGGGACCAAGAGGGAGCAGAGTGACCCTGGAAACCAGTGGCCAGTGGGTGGGATGCGGAGGGTGCCCATGAGGAAACAGGGGAGGGGTAGTGGGACACAGGTGCATGGAGGGAGGGGAGGGGACCTGACCACAGAAGAGGACAGGGGAGTGATGGGCGGGCAGCCCATGCCCTGCCCGCGCACCATTCCGAGGAGGGCACACGTGCAGTCACTGACTGCCGGACCGAGCCAACCCAACCCGTATCCCACAGATCCGCCCCGCCAGCCAGCCCAGCCCAGAGAGGGACCAGGGCTGCTGGCCTAGAGGATGCAGGAGCACAGGGCATGTGTGCACCACCAGCAGCAGGACCTGGTGGAGAAGATGACCAGCATGGAGCAGGGGGAGGCAATGATTGCCGCCATCGACAGGATGGAGGTGGTCACCGGCGGGGCCATGGAGCAGGTGGAGTGACAGGACATGCACCTCATAGCTGAGATGTGAAAGGAGAGGCGGTTGCAGCACTGGGACCACATATGTAAGATGGAGGCGATACAGCGGTTGACGGAGACCATCGACCGCCGGACCGCTAAGCACTCCTGGAAGCTGGACCGGTCCCTGGAGATCAGCACCTTGCTGCTGCTACATGCGGCCATGATGAGTGCCTACATCATGGCAGCAGAACCCCCAGGCACCATACTGGCTGTAGCTCCACACCCACCTGCTATCCCACCGCCGGTAGGGATGGGCAAACAGAACCGAGTTCGGAAATTCGGTTTGGTTCGAAAATCAAGTTCGGTTCAGAAGTTCGGTTCGGCCGACAGAACTATTCGAGTTCGGTCCGAACTTCCGAACAGAGTTTGGAAATTCAAACCCCATTGAACTAAATGGAATATTATCTTATAGCGATGGGTGAACAGAACCGAGTTCCAAAATTCGGTTCGGTTTCGTTCAGTTCGAAAATTGAGTTCAGTTCAGAAGTTTGGTTTGGTCGACCAAACTGATTGAGTTCGGTCCGAACTCCGAACCACGTTCGCCCATCCCTAACTGCCGGTGCAAATCCCTCAACAGCAGCAGCAGTCCTGACCACAGGGCCCACACATCCTCCTCCCCATCCTGCTGGGGCTGAGATGGCAACAGCTGCCCCATCAGGTGCAGCAGCAGCAGGCAGTCCCAGGCCTGGACCAGCCCCCAGCAGCGGCCACAGAGGTGAGTCAGGAGGTTGCGCAGAGCCAGGAAGCGACGGAGTGGGACACCAGTGTGGATGAGGGCAGCTCGCAGCCCACAGAGCAGCCTGCACGGCAATGGAGAGGTCACCTCAGGAAGCTGGAGGGGCTTGGGGGCAGGGATAAAGGGAGGGGGAAGTAGGGTAAGGGGACCACTGTAAATACAATAAAGGCACCTTTATTCACTGTAACCATCATGTCCGTTGTTCATTGATACATATGCCGGTGATCCCGACCCCAGCAGCTGCATCTCGGGTACTCCCGGGCACAGGCATGGCAGGGGTCCAACCCCACAGATCCCAGGAGTCTCAGGCTTGGGGCAACCATGCTATGTGCCTCGTAAATTCTGCTCGGATCCGCTTAGCATAACAGTACTCCCTGGGGTTCACTACGCTCACGTAGTGAACCCCAGGGGCCCAGGCCATGGGGCCGGCTGGCCGCTGTGGCCTGGGATACTCAAGGGTCACTCTATTGAAGCAGGTGCCGATTACCAGGACGGATGTCTCCACCAGTAGTCCAGGCACCTGGCCAGGCACCTCCATCTATGCTTGAGGTCACCAAAGGGCCTCTTGACCACGGTCCTCGTGGTGCACAGGCAGGTGTTATACAGGTCCTCCATCTGGTTCTGGGCCACTGGATGGGCCTTCATGAGCTAGCAGATAGGCCGGGTCCCTGAAAATGCAGGGGGGTTCCAACACCTCGGCAATCTGAGTCATCTGCATGTTGGCAAAGTCCCTCCTATACATCTGTGCGAAGAGGGGGGAGATGGTGAGGATCTGGGCATCATGGCTGCGACCAGAGTGGCCAGTGAAGATGTCAGTGAACCGGCCCCGGGGGTCGATGACGGCCTGGAGCTGCAACAAGTGGTAACCGTGCCTGTTTATAGGCTCAGCCACATCATCCGGGTGGGGGGCGGAGGATCTCCACATGGGTGCCACTGATTGCACCCAGGCAGTTGGGGAACCCGTTGGCCTCAAAGCCAGCCATCACAGTCCCTTGATCCATGAGCTGGATCACTTGGTCGAGGAGGACTGCCTCCACAGCCTTGCAGAATTCGCGGATGATGCCGGTGATGGTAGTGAGGCCCACTCCAAAGTGTTGAGCAATGGAACAGCAGGAATCTGTGGTGCCCAGAAACCTATGCCCACCTGCTTGGTGACCGGGATAGGGGAGCACATGAGGGTGTGCAGTCTCTCCAGCCAGGACCTCAGGAGCTCTGCCAATCGCAGGAGGGTACACTGGTCCATCCAGAAGTGTACCCTCCAATCAGCATAGTCCCATAGTGTCAGGGCCCCCTCCTGCCATTGCTGAGCCCGGGGCATGGTCCAGAGGCACCTGTCAATGGACATGGCATGCATGACAGCACTGAAGATGACTGCCCTCTGCCTAGTGGTGTTCAACTTCTCACCTGAGGGCAGCCGGACAGTTGCGTGCACTCTGCAGGGCCCTGCTGTACGTCCCAGAGAGCCGGTGCACCGTGCGCAAGGCCTGGATGTGATGGTGTCTGTGGTGGGCGAGCAGGCTAGTTGTAGGGACCCGGGCCAGGCATTCCCACACCCCAGAGTACATGTCCAGCAGGTCTGTGGTGACCCGTAGGACCTCGGTGTGCTGGCAGTACCACTCCGCTATGATCTCCTGTAAGAGCCAAATGGCACCCCGCTGGTTCGCATCCATGGCAGATATCTGTGAGAACCTGTTCTGGGAGGTACCCCAGGTGTGCCGGGCGATGTCAGGCACTGTGCATGTTGGCTCACTCCTGCCGCTGTGCTGCAGGTGGGGCTCGCTATATGGGCCTGCGGCCTGCTCCAGCCCATGTGCCACTGACTGTCCGTTGGACCCTGCACTCAGGTGCTGTGGTGATTGGATGTAGGCTATGCATTACCGGGTGGACATGGATGCAGGGGGTCGGCCATCCATACCGGGGGGCTCCACCTGTGTGTCCCGTGCCCCCTGGTGCCGCTCGCTATTGGGGTGTTGGGTTCTTGAGTGGCCACATATATGCTGGGGATGTGGCCCCGGCATATATGTGGCTTCCTGGAGGCTTGTGTGGATGCTTTCACATTGTGTGTGTATCACTGCTGTCTGTGTGTAGGCCGCTGCTGGCCTTCGGTTCCTGCAGCTGTGCTGTGTCTGCTCCCCACGCATCACTTCCTAGTTGCCCCATTGTGCTGCCCATACCCTTATTGCATGGCCTGAAGCTCCCCTGGTGGCCTCCCCTGCCTTGGTTTTGGGTCCCCAGTGTCCATGCTTATCAGACCCTCTGCCTACAACACCATAGCCGATGTTGCTGCATCGGAGCTCCCACTCAGCAGTACTTCAGCCAGTCCATGTTGCTGGACCTACAGGGAGACCATGGCTCTAGATGACCTGTGGCATTCCCCTGGTGTTCACGGTTCCTGACCTCGGATGCTACCCTCCCGGATGCCTATCAGTGTCTGAGCTCGGGCCTCCACCGTTTTGGGTATGTGGCTACTGCATGTGAGTGCCGGCTCCAAGCTGAGGAGCTGGGCTTCCGTCCTTTTCCAGAAGGGAGCATTCTGGAGGTGAGGGGGTCACTGGTGTCATGGTCTGCTGCTGAGACTGTGTCGGCTCTGTCAGTCTGTAGGGATGGGCAAACACAGTTCGGAAGTTTAGGGTACGGTCCTAACTAGGCCTGTTTGGATGACCGAACCCGAACTGACAGAACGGAACTATATTCCGAATGCTGAAACTAACTAACAGTTCGTTCAGTTCGGATTGCATTTGGTTGAGTTCAGGTTGCAAAAACGTGTCACAGGAAGGCAAAACATGACAGGGAGGGGGAGTCATCTGAGGAGCAGACTTCCAGGCACCAGGTGTGGAGAGGCTTGGAGTAGTAGCCAGCCTGCCCAATCACCATCCCTTTTCGCCTCAGACCACTGGCTTCACAGTCTGCAATTGACCACGAGCTAGGCTGCATGGAGCCAATGGGGCTTGCGGTGAGGCGGGCGCAGCAAGAAACAAAACTCATTGGCCTCCCCTCTTCCCAACACTTTCTGAGCTAGTCACTGTTCCTGACAGCAGGTGTTTCAGAAGGCTCCCTCTCCCACCAGTTTTTGTTCCTTCCTATTCGTAATCCATGCCATCCTCCTCCTATTTCACCCATCCAACCCATTTACCTCCATATTATCATTTATTTAGATTATATTAGATAGATTTAGATGTTGTTTTTTGTTTTTACTGATCTCTGTGTTCCCTGTGTTCAATATTCCTTCCTTCCCCCCCCCCTCCATTGAATCCTTTCCCTCTCCCTCGCTCTATATATTCCATCCCTGATTCCCTTCCCCAGTTTTTTTGTTCATTTTGAGTAGCATTAGATTGATTTAGGGTTCATTTCAGTTTTGTACCCCTCTCTGTGTTCTTTGTGTGTCCCCCCATCCCATAGATAGATAGATAGATTAGATTAGAGATAGTAGAGTTGTATGAGTTAGCTGAGATAGAGATAGTGTTTAGAGATTTTTTTTTAGTGTTTGTAGGAGTAGACCTTTGTTCTTATTAGATAGATAATCCATTTAGTTGATAGCATTTGGAATAGTTATAGCAGTTAGATTTAGTGTAGATAGATAGATATAATATTAGATAAAAAAATTAAATTTAAAAAATTCAAAACACAATATAAAAATATTATTTTGGAGGGAGAAATGAAGAAGGAAAGGAGAGGCCAGTCTGCTGCCTGTAGGGGAGCCAATGGGGCACATGCCAGAGGTGGAAGGGTCCATGCCAGGGGAGTGGCAGCAGGCAGCAGCAGTAGCCCAAGCACATCACCACGCCCCAAACTCAGAAGGCCTGCTTTCGGACAACAGGCTTCAGCAACTCAGCATCACCTCCTGGCAGTGCCCTCCTCCACTGCCACTCAGGGCACTGAAGGCCTTCAGGACTTGAGGTTGCATCTGTTTCTACTGCTGTTGGTGCTGGAAGAGGTGCTGGGGCTGCTTGCAATGTTTCTACAGGGCCACCAATGTCCCCCACTGTTGAGAAAATCCCCAGCAGTCCACAGCTGGTGGATTCCACCTCGGCTGCTAGAGGCAGGGCCCGATCCCCGGGCAATGTCAGCAGGGACAGGAATTGCAGCAGCAGCAGCAGCACTAGCAGCTATAGAGGGGGGCATAGGGAGAGTGCCAGCAGCATTGTCAGCATGGGAAGTCTAGCCTCAGGGTCCCAGTATGCCTCTTCACAATACATCACAGTTATCGGGGACAGTGAGAAAGAGGCAGACACTAGTGCCACAGAGGAGATGTCTGGAGCTCAGGTGATGGCTGATCCTCCTCCCAGAGCTGTGTCACCAGTGCCACCAAGTTCTCCCCCTCCCAGCAATGCTGGCAGCAGTGTGTCACCCAGGGCAGGCCAGAAGGCAGGAGGTGGGAAAAATCCTCAGTCTGGGAACATTTTAAGCTGGTGCGGGCAGATGATCCCAGAGAGGTGCAGCGCACTTTGTGCAATAAGGTGGTGATACGTGGGCAGGTGCTCACCAACCTTGGGACAACTGCAATGGCGAGGCAGCTGAAGTCATGCCACAGTGCTCTGATGCTAAACTGAAAGGCAGGGGAAGTGGATGCCAGCGTGTTCCCAACTGCAGCAGCGGCCAGTCGCCTGACTCCTTCAGCAGGCAAGCATACTGCACCAACTGCTTCTGCCTCTAGCAGCAGGAGCAGTATGGGGGAAGAACAGGAGCAGGAGCCTCACCAGCAGCGTCAGTCCACGGTGGAGGAGCTGGGGTGGGGGCAGCTGCCAAGGCCATCGGGTGCTGGAGGGCAGTGTGGCTTCTTTCAGGAGAAAGCCAAGTGCCTGTTGAACGAGATGATTGTGCTGGATGGACAGCCCTTCTTAACTGTAGAGGACAAGGGCTTCCAGCGGCTGATTGAATTCCTGGCCCCCCAGCTTAAGCTTCCTTCCCCCTCCACCCTGAGTCGGACTGTGGTGCCACAGCTGTACAGGGCTTTGAAGGAGCAGGAGAGGGAGCAGCTGACAGGGGCTGGGGGGGGCACGGTCCACTTCACCACTGACCTGTGGTCCTCCAGGAACACCCAGCATGCCTACCTGGCAGTGACTGTACACTGGTGGCAGGACCCAGAGACAGCACTTTACAGTGGCAGGAGGGGTCCTGAAGGAGGGTATAGGTGGGCCCTGCTTCAGGCACAAGTAATGGACAGCTCCCACACCACTAGGAACCTCGAGGCAGCCCTGGCCACCTTGGTGAGGGAGTGGGTCATGCCAAATGCGGCCTTCATCAAGGGCTGTGTGGTCATGGACAATGTGGCCAATATACTGAAGGCAGTCCGTGACAGGGGCTTCACAAGCATCCCTTGTACTAGACACACCCTCCACCTTGTGGTCAAGGATGCTCTGGACTTGGGGGATAAGGGGATTGGGCCAGGCACCTTTAGCTCCTTGGTCGACCGGGCGAGGAGGCTGGTGGACTTCTTCAACTGCAGCATGAAGGGCAGTGAGCTCCTCCCGGGAGAAGCAGGCCGAGCAAGGGTCCCTGGTTCACCAGCTCATCCAGGATGTCTCCGCCAGGTGGAATTCCACCTTCTTGATGCTCGAGTGGCTTCTGGAGCAGAAAGCCACCCTGCCTCAGGTGGAACTGGAGACAGACATCAAGGCACCTCAAGGGTACAACAGGGAGAAATGGGAGATTCTTGCTCACACGGTCTTCGTGCTGAGACCGTTCCTGACTGTGACAGAGACCATGAGCAGCTCCACCACCACCCTCAGCCAGGTGACCCCGCTGGTCCATAGTCTCCACAGGAGCCTGGACGAGATTCTCAGGGGACGGGATTGTGGCCCTGTGGGCAGGAAGATGTCCAATGAGGTGCTTGATCTTGCATGGAAGCTGAAGGCGGGGCTGAGTGTGCACTTTGATGAGCTCCTATACTGGGAGGAATATGTCCTGGCAACCATGCTGGACCCCAGGATGAAGGGAAGCATGGCATGCGAGACAAAGGTCTATGGCCTCCGGAAGGATGTGCTGGTGCTGAAGGTCCAGCAGGCAGAGCGGGCCATGCATCAGGATGCCCCTGGGGATGGTGGGAGTGGAAGCAGTGACTCCTTCTAGCCATCTGGGTCTATCCCTGCCCCTAGCCCTAGCGGCAGCACCAGCACCAGCAGCAGTATAAGCAGCAGCAGGACTCCTACTACCAGCAACACCTTCTGTGTGCAGGCCACTCTGGGGAGCATTGGGCCCCAACAGAAAATGGCAAGCAGCATGGCTTAGGGCAGTGGGGCAGGTGGTGACCACCCAGAGCTACCTGATGGAATATGATGGCACCTCAGCAGCAGTGAAGACCTACCTGGAGGAGGAGCCATGCATTGATCCCAGCAGCGATCCCTTGGCCTACTGGGCTGGCAAGGCCAACGTGTGGCTGGCCCTTTCAAAAGTGGCAAAAGGTATCCTATCCTGCCCACCAACCTATATCCCCAGCGAGCGGGTGTTGTCTGGGGCGGGGGACATTTTCTCCCCACACCACCTGAGACTGGGGGCCAAGTTGGTGGAGCAGTTGCTTTTCTTGAAGGTCAATCTTCCGCCGCTGGGATTCCCTGAGCTGCCCCTGGACAAGGAGTGATGGTGCAGTGGCACACGCCATCCCATGCCAGGGGCAGTCTTGGGACGGGGCTTCTCCTTCTCCTCCTCAATCTGGGTTAGGGCTACTGCAGTGCTCCTGTGCTGCTGAGGTGCTGTCCCTCCTTCTAGGGATGGGCGAACAGAATGCGGTTCAGCTGTTCGGTCGTTCAGTTCGAAACCCAAGTTTGGGTTCGATAGTTCGGTTCAGCCAAGGTGGGGTTGAACGAACATGGCCAAACAGTCAAAAATAGCACTATCAAAACTGAAACCAAAATGAAACCAAAACTTAATAAAAAATTTTGCCCTGAAAAGACGTTTTTCCTGTCCCCAAACTCATCCAAACTCATCTGAACACAACCGAACTGTTCGGTCATTCGAGAGTTCGGTTCGGACGTCCGATCAGACCGAGTTTGGTATGAACTCCGAACATCTGAACTGTGTTCACCCATCCTTACCTCCCTCCCAATGCCTGGCACCCGCCCTGCCTCTCTCTCTCTCTCTCTCTCTCTCTCTGCCCGCCCAGTTTACCACCAAACTCAAAGCATGCCTCAGTTCGCTGTCCTACCTCCCATGCCAAGGTGCCTGTCTGCCCACCCAGGTTGCTTAGCTCAAAGCCTGCCCAAGCCCGTCTGCCCTACTGCCCCTCATGCCACACTGCCTGTCTGCCCGCTCACCTGTCCAGGTTGCAAAGCTCAAACTCTGCCTCAGTCTGCATAACTGTTGCTCATGCCATGCCGCCTGCCCTGGCAATCACTGGTTGCTGCTGCTGCCAATGTCACCCAGGCCTATATGCTGTCTGTGTCAAGGGTTCTGTACCCTCGCAAACCACTGTCTGCTGTTGCCAATGGCCCCCCTGGCCTATATGCTGCCTCTGCCAAGGGTTCTGTACCCTGGCAACCAATGTCTGGTTATGCTGGTGCCAATGGCCCCCAGGCCTATATGCTGCCTGTGCCATGGCATCAAGAAACAGCCACTCCAGCCCCTGGACCCACCATCAGGGTTCTGGGACCTACGTTACTGGCAGGGAGGGCTGTGCCCTATAACTAGAAGCTGCCACTCTAGCCTCAGCTCAGGACCCACCCTCAGGGTTCTTGTGCCCTGTCATTCTGCTCACTGGGCGCTGTCATTCCACCTTTCCTTTATGCAACCTGCTGTTCATGGAGAGAGAGAGGGGGGGGGAAGAAAGTCTCCCCACTGCTAGAAGGAGATACAGACACGATCCCACCCATGCTGCCTGTCACATGCACTATATGGCCAGAGAGAGAGAGAGAGAGAGAGGCTCCCCACTAGAATGAGAGAGATGGGGGGGTGGAAGAGGAGATGTAGGTGTATCCAGCTCAAGCTGCCACCTGCCAGAACAAGGAACAACTCCCATCTGTGCTCATGCGCCCGATCAATGCCCATTGCCCACATCCAGCAGCAAACCTACCAGAATGAGATGGAATATATCAATATAACACAATGTATTATATCTGCCTGCCTGCCTGTGTGCATTCCTGTACCTGCTGCTACCACCTATCACTTGATTGAATCAAGTGTTCCCAACCATGCGCTAATTCTAGGGACATAATTATTAATCTCACATAGGCTGTCATTCCATTGTACCTGAATCAGTCATGCCCGCCCATCCCAGGAACCATCAACGAGATTCTGAGACCATCATTCCAGTCAGTGGGGGATGCATTCCATTCCACTGCATCCAGAAGCCCGGTGCTGCACGCCAGGCTGCCCTACACCCTACTCCTCCACACCCACCCGCAGATGCCAGCTGAAGCTGCTGGAAATAAAAGCCCCTCTGACCACCAACTCCCGCCCCCTGCTGCCCGCTGCCAAGGAGCCTCTCTCTCTTTCTGTCTGGCACTCCCACACAGACACAAGCCCTGCCCCTCCTGGGGGGCTGTCTGCAAGTTGAGACCCTGCTGCTGGCTGGCACATCTGATCCCTCTCTGAATTAATACCTTAATTACGCTACATGTGGAGCCAGCCAGAAGTTCAGCACATAGGGATAAAAGATTTGACAGGTCAAACAAAGCATGTAACAACAAATATAAAAACTTTTATTAAAACTATTTAAACAACAATAACAACAAAACAACAAAAACAACATTATGAAACCAAAACCGAACATTGAAAGTAAACTTGTAAGGAAACTATTAGTCTCTGGGCCTGTCCCCTGGGACTTGGGGGAAAGGCAGAAGACTTTGGGGCGCAGCACAGGGCTTAGGGGTGGCCACCAGGTCCTCTTCAATCTTGTAGCCATGGGAGACAGCAATCTGCACGGCCCCTTCCATGTCCCGGTGCCACCTGGAGACCCCCTGGTGGTACAGTTCCAGGTGTTCTATCTCAGCGAGATGTACTAGGCATATGCCTCCATCTTCTTTTTCTCCATCTCGAGTGCCTGGAACTGTTCCACCAGACAGTTCTCCAGGCAGTGTACGCCCATCATCATTTGGCAGCCAGGCCTCTCAAAT
This sequence comes from Sphenodon punctatus, assembly GCA_003113815.1. NCBI lineage: Eukaryota > Metazoa > Chordata > Lepidosauria > Sphenodontia > Sphenodontidae > Sphenodon > Sphenodon punctatus. Next base: position 2,386,111 of record QEPC01011882.1, read on the forward strand.
TCGGTCCGAAAGGCCTTGGCCACAACAGACTCCCAGGGCCCGGGGGACTCCACATCAGAGCTGGAGGAGGGGGAAGGGCTTACTTGCCTTCGCTTCCGGGTTGCCTTCCCCCCCCTTCTTCTGGTGCTGAGGCTGAGGCTGCCTTACCGTCAGACCATGGAGCTTTTCAATATGGATGATCAGCCCCAATGCGGTCCCCTCTCTCTGCCTCCTGATTATTTTGCCGCAGATCTAAAGAGCATAAAAATATAGGAACATAAGAAGTGCCATACTGTGTCAGACCAATGGTCTGTCAAGCCCTGCCTGTATTCTGTCTCCATAAGTGGGTGGACAGGGTGGCCAATCTCTCTCTGCAGGGGATTTCCATTCCTAACAGGTCATAGGGCAATCCAGTCCCTGTTGTTACAGTCCCCATGCCTTACCTTGCATATGGTGTTTCAGTCATCCATCTCATAAAACCTCCAGACGTCCGAACTTCTCTGCTGAATGTCTGGAGGTGTCACTGGCGACCCCCATCTAGGGGTCCTCCTTGGCCTGGCACCAGTGCTGGGGCTGGCATCTGATCCGTCTCTGAAATGGGAACACATTAAAAACCTCATGTGTTTATGATGATGCCTCTAGTTCTCCCTCCTTGGGGTGCTAGGGATGGCAACGGAAGATGTTAACCTGGCTGGCACATGAAAATTCTGCCCTCCTTGGGGTTCTAGGTGATGCTAGGGAATGGGATGGCAAATGGAGAGACCCTGGCTGGCACGTGCAAATCCTGTCCTTCTTTGGGTGCTGTGGAGGGATGAGACCCTTGCTGGCATGTACAAATCCTGCCCTTCTCTGGGTGCTAGTAGCGATGGCAACTTGAAGTACCCTTGCTGGCACATATAAATCCTGCCCTCCTTGGGGTGCTAGGGGATGCTAGGGATTGCAACTAGAAAGGCCCTGGCTTGCACGTGCAAATCCTGCCCTCCTTGGGGCATTAGGAGGTGCTAGGGATTGCAACTAGAAAGACCCTGGCTGGCATGTGCAAATCCTGCCCTTATTTGGGGGTGCATAGGGAATGGGATGGCAACTGGAGAGTGGGGACCCTTGCTAGTCTGGCACATGTTTGGCTGCGGGTGCTGCTCGTGCTCATGCCTCACTGCTTGAAGAGCCCCCCACACTACAGTACCCTCTCTCTCTGTGGCAGACATCCGCTGCTACCCACTGATTCCCACTGTTTGTGCCTGACTGATACCCACCACCCATGCAGCCACCCACATGCCAGTGAGTTTGCTCAAATGGATAGAGCCTTTTTTGTCCTGAAAGTTTTTTTAAAAAGTTTACAAACCTGGCAGCACCTCCTGTACCCGCCACTTGCTCCTCATCCGAGGTGCCGGCCACCACCACCAAAGGTCCAGGGGCAGCAACCTCTTCCTCTTCCTCCTCTGAGAGCACCATGTTGGTCCCCAGCCGTGGCATCAGCACAACAGCCTTCTTCATTTTTTTTTAAAACACGCAGCCAACCAAAACGCACAGTCAGTCACCCACCACACATCAACACTCACCAACCAGCCAAACAACACAGCCAAACCAAACACAAATAGCCAAAACACACAAACCGAACAGCCACCCAGCCAAACACACACTCTCTCGTCACACAGCTCCGCACGCAATCGAATTTCTGGTTTCCAGCATGATCACGTGCTCTTGCGATACTTTTTCTGAATGCCAAAACCAAACCGAACACAACCAAACCAAACGGCCAAACCTGAACTCAGTGAATGACGCGAACCGAACTGAACCACCGAACCCAAACCACAACCTGTTTGCACATCCCTATCAGTCTGTGCCTTGTCCAGCTTCCAGACCTGTCTGGCAGAGGGCAGCCCTGCCCTGGCTGTGTCCTACTTCTGCTGAATCCTAGGGGCCCATGGCTACCAGCGGTCCCTTGGGGCCTCGTATTACTGCCTGTTGGAGCTCAGGGAGCTGTCATGGCCAAAGAAAGGTGAAAAGGCTTGGCTCTCACCCCAGGGGGTTGTTCCCCAAAATCTGGCACGGAGGTAGAGGGGCAAGAGCTACGAATGATGGAGTAGCCACCACAATGTAATCAAAATATATCTTTTTAAGTGTGAAAAAACAAGTATACAGGTATATAAATCCAATTGGGGAGCCCCAAAAACAGTACAAGCAAAACAATGTTCTCCTAAGTGATATAGTGTGATTAATTAAAACCTTGAACTGAACACAATAATAAATGTGTCATAACAGTGTGATACAGTGTACCTTTAATATGGACACATTGATAAAATGCAAGTTGTCCTGTTGTAATGGACAGTCAAGTTGACCAATATTCTGTAAATAAAGACACAGTTCTATGATGTCCTGTTGTGATCAGGCATTCAACTTGACCAAATAAACATGGGCAATGTTGTATATGGAACCACAAATCTGTAGTATCCTGCTGTTATCAAGCCGTCAGCTTAGCCAAACGGATTTCGGGAGTAAACAAGAGACACTCCCCCCCTTCTTCAGTGTCTTATGCTGCTATACTTCATATCTAAAGATAAGGAAATCCCACCCCCACCCCCCAAAGAAATGCAGAATTGTGAAGCCAAGGCTGTGGCCAATATACTAATACATTATAGGCAGGAAATGCCATATAGTGTTATAATATACCACACATACCTCCTCAAAGTATAATCTACCAATCAATAGAGCAATACTATATAGATATCACAGTTTTCATGAATTTAGTATCCTGTGTTTGCAGTCACTGGGCACCAGGACTCACTTTCTCCTCCTGAAACAGCATCATGTGACACTCAGTCATATCCATCCAATATGTCTCTGCTCTATTCCCACATAAGTCCTGTGCCACCCAACTAAGGATGATTGTCTCACCCGCAGTTCAAATGTGCACATGTAGTTTGTGACAACGTCTTTCCTTCTATATCCAACTCTATTTTTGCCAGAATTGTGTGTGTTATCCTCTTCTGCCTCTGGTTAAATAGGCTATCTTATGTCGCATGATGCAGAAGGGCAATTACACATAGCTGCATGTAGCATTCTAAACACCTGGGGCTGCCTGATGAATTATGAGCTCAGATGCAAGCCTCTAAGGGCTGTTTGGCAGGGTCTATATCCTGCACTGCATGCACTCTCGAGTCGCCTCCCCATGCAGACACCACTGCTCCCAGTCCACCATGGGGAGGCTGTAGTGTTTTTGAAGAGAGCTGATAGCTCTCCATTATATTTAATAGAGGTGCTTAAATTTATTGTCTCATATTGCAGTGTTATTGAACCACCCGTCAGTTGTATAATGATCTAAAGCTAATCCACACACCCGCATTTAGCCCCGTAATCCTGTGAGTCCATGGTCCCAATCACTGCCATCAAGGAGTAAACTGCAACAACATGAATGTAGTTATATAAGGAGAACATGCAATATATCTTGATTTATGTACACAATAAACAATATGTAACCAACCGTACAATTTTAAGTGGAAAAAACGAAGCACATTCAGTAATCTAGGTTCCAAAATATACTATTATGCCCCAAAAATCACCAAACGCATGATGGCCAATGATTAATATGATGATCCCACGTAAAATATCTTTCTATTATAAAAAAGCTGTCCATGAACATGCATCATTTAATCCATTAGGAAATAGAGTTCTCAACTTAAAAATTCAAAATGTTTCTCTTTTTCGTAGTGCTTTCTGCTGATCACCTCCATGGTCCTGGATTGTCTCTATACATATGAATCTCAACTGTGATTCATTATGTTGCTGATGTAAACAATGTGCACTAAGGGTGCGTCTGATATTACCTACATGTTCAAGTATCCTCACTTTAAGTTTCCTCTTGGTGTATCCTACATAAAGTAAATTACAGGGACAAATAAAAACATAAATAACGAATGTGGTGTAACACGCAGAAAAATGTTTAATGGGAATTTTCTTTCCTGTGGTCGGATGTGTAAATTCTTTTAAGGGTAAGCTATACTGGCATGCCTCACAATTACCACATTTGAAGTGTCAAGTGGGCAAAGAGGCTCCTGGTAAAGTTCTCACTGTGCACGTGTCTACAGAGGTCTTTGTATGCACCAATATTTCCCCAATTGACTTGGTCTTTTTATAAGCGAATATGGGTCTCTTATCACACCCTGGTATATGGTCTATCAGGTGCCAGTTCGTCAAAATGGCTTGTTTGATTTTGCCCACACCTGGACTGAAAGTCAGGGGGCAAACCATTCTCCCACAGGATTTCCTATCTTGGGGTGTTAACAGGGATTCCCTTGTCTGGCCAAAAGCCCTAATGAAACATTTCCTCAAGCTTTTATTGGGGTATCCCCTTTTCCTGAAGTCATCCATGCATTCATTTGGTTGCTGCATGAACCATCCATCAGTGCTGCAATTTCTCCTGATTCTGATCAGTTGACTATATGGCAAATTGTTTCTAAGATGTCTCGGATGGTTACTATGGAAATGTAGGAAGGAATTTGTGTCTTTTTTGAACGTATAGGTGACTAACCTTCCTTTCCTCCATTCCAGGCACATGTCTAGAAAGTGTATCCTGCAACGTTCATATTTGAGGTCAAACTGACTATTACTCATGCACCCATTCAGATATTTGTGAAACTCTAAGAGCTCCTCTGAAGTTCCAGTCCATATAAAGAATAAATCATCTATATATCTTCTGTAGAGGAACACATGCTGTTTGAATAGGTTGCAATCCTCATCGTAAATATAGTTCTGCTCGAAGCATCCCATAAAGAGATTGGCTATCTTGGGGGGCCGCGGCGCAACCAATGGCTATGCCACTCTTTTGTAGGTACAGTTGATTTCTAAACTCAAAATAGCTTTTGGTGAGTACTGCCTCAGCCAATTGAACTAAGAAGAATGTTGCCGGATGGGAGCTGTCAAATCTATCTAGAGTCTCCTGGATGACTTCTAAGGCAACCTTCTGAGCTATGTTCATGTATAGTGCTGCTACATCCATTGTTACCAGCAGCAATGAATCAGGAGTGAGTTGCCAATCAACATCATTTAGAATTTGAAGGCAGTCCTGTGAGTCCCTGATGTATGAGGGTAGTAGAGGAACTGACAGTTTCAGAAAGGAGTGCAGGAATTGAGAGAGGGGTTCCAGAATGGACCCATTCCCTGCGACTATAGGGCGCCCTGGGGGATTGGTCCTGCTTTTATGGATTTTTGGTAGGATATAGAATAGGGGGGTTCTGTCCTCACTTTCCATTAGGAAATCATATTCCTTTTTGTTAATACATCCTTCTACCCACCCCTCATATAGAATATCCTTAATCCGCCCCCTGACATTAATCCAGAATTGTTTGTTGACAGGTTCATAATAGGTTCTATCCTGCAACTGACAAAGAACTTCTTGTTCATAAGCATCTCTAACCATGATGACTATGGCACCCCCCTTATCCGCTTGTTTAATGACTATATTAGGATCTCTTCCCAAAGCAACTGCAGCTTGTTTTTCAAGTTGGCTCAAATTGTGCCAAACATTCTTAGGGGATTGATCCATTTTTTCTAATTCTTTGAGTAGTAATTCTTCAAATACTGTGATGCATGGATTATGAACAGGTGGTACAAAGGTGGATTTGGGGCCAAAGCCTCTATCCTCTAACCTGTTATCATTGTCCTTTCCAAACCAGTCCCTCAATTGAATCTGTCTCACCAATTTGAATATTTCTATTCTACTATTAAATGTATCATATTTAGGTGTGGGTACAAACGAGAGCCCACCTTCTAAAACTCGTATTTCCGTTGTTGTGAGTACTTTCTGTGAAAGGTTTACCACTAGCGGACCCTGGTTGTTTTTCTGACCCGTGCTCCTGCCCTCTCTTCGTATACAAATGTCCTTTTGGAGCGGCCATTGTACCTGGGCTGATCCAAAAAAGATCCCTGATGGGATACAACTTTGGGTCCTGGTTCCCCAAGGTCCTCTTCCTCCGTTTCACTGTGGCTTGTTCTGTCTGGATCCCCTTCATCGCTTGTGGTCAAATTGAAACTCACTGATTTGTTAATTTTGTTCTTAACTCTCCCTCTCCTCCAATCATATACTCGATTCATTTCGTAATCCTTTAGGCCTCTTTGGAATTTAATCCATTTTTGATCTTTTATAATTTTATATTACCTATCTAATTCCATAGAAAAGGATTTAAACTTATCATTAAATTTTTTATCTCCCAAAGATTCCCTAGCACTTTTCTCCGCTGCCTTAATGTCGTCCTCTAGTTTCTGAATCTCTTTATTGGAAGTTTCAATAATTAGGACCATGAGATCATGGCTACATTTATTGACAATTTGTACCCACTTAGTTTTGAACTCCTCGATATTATGAAAAACACCTGGCTCTTTCAACATTCTTAGACCTCTTGGGATCCTCTTACTTTTAACATATTCACCCAGAGCTTTAGAATGGAGCTCTAGTTTCAAGGATGTCCTTCTGCACTCCATGTATTCCTTCCAGGGCCCCCTGGTATTTGGGTCATCAATATTGTTTTTTCACAACTAAAAAAAAATATTTTGATTACATTGTGGTGGCTACTCCATCATTCGTAGCTCTTGCCCCTCTCCTTTCGAGCTGTCATGGCCGCCTGCGGCTGACTATGCCTTGCCCGACCCACTGGACCTGAGCTGCTAGCACTGTGAAAGGTGTTGTCCCATGTCAGGTTGGGCTCACTGGTCCCGATCCATTTGAGGCCTACTATCTCATTGCCGACCACATGTCACGGATGGGCTATTGCTGGGGCATGTTGCAGTGGTCCTACTACATTCCATCTGTTGTACCAGCCCGTCCCACCCCCCTTCAGGACCCTGTGCAGCTGGCTGTATTCCCCCCCTGGGTCATCTGTGTGCCACCTGTTGCCTCCGCCGAGTGCTCCCTGCACCTCCCTGGCCCTTCCAGTCTGTGACCCGTTCCATCGTTCCAATTGTGGACCCACTGCTGTCCTGCCTCCATCTGCTCCCCCCCCTTCCGTTTAGCCGTGCTGGTTCGCCTGCACCCCAGGGCCTTCTGTGTGCCACCACTATACCATCTGTACCCTTGGGGTTTGTTTCCATGACCCACCCCCCGGTCAGCTGTTGACTGCTATCCGACACCTGTACTGGGGATCCCCGTGGACCTCTGCACCCCTTGCTTGGCTGGATCCCTGTCAGTGTCCATGCTCAGCCCCCACCCCCACCCCCATGATGCCTCCATGACTGTTTGTGACTGGGGTTCCCTTGCTTGTGCCACCCGGCATCCCCCTGTTGGGGGGGGCACATCACCATCAGCTGTCCGTGACTTGGGGCTCGCTTCCCTCGCTGGCTGCGCAGTATCATCCTGGACTGGTTGTCTTGCTGTTGGGACCTGCCTCTGCCCTCCCCACTGTCTTCCTCAGATTGGTGGTTTGTCCCCTGTGACCCTGCTCTGTCACCATGTGGATCCCTCTCTGTAAAGCAGACTGTGTTGCTGTTAGGTGCCTTGTGGTGCCTGTACTGTCCCTGGGGTCTTGGGTGCCTGCTCCCATGTCTGGCTCTGTTTCGGCCCCAGTCCCTCCCATTTTGTTGCCCATTGTTGGCCTCAGCCCACCCACTCCCATGTCCCACTCCCATGTCTCTTGGGCTGCCCAGTGTGGTTTTCCTCATCCCCCCCTTGTGTATCCCTGTGTGCCTCCCTTTCCCATTTGCCTGTGCGTGTGCTCACCAGCATGTGTGTGGTTTGTGTTCAGCTCTGTCCATGACTTCCTTCTCCCTATTCTGTGTGTGTGGCTCAGCCGCTCACCTCCCTCCTCCCCCTCCTTCCCATTTCCCTTGATTGGGCGGGGCATTGTGGCACTTTTGGCTTTCTTTGTCCTCAGTCGGCCATGTTTGTGTCCTACCCTGGCCTGGTGACTTCTGGGGGTTCTTGCCACAGTCTGGGATCGTGTCACATCTGTTGCGTTATCCCAGATCATGGCCTGGCTGTCTGTTTCCGTGCCGTGGTCCTGCTCCCGTCATGTCTGTTTGGGGCCTATTAGAACCATGGGTCGGGGTTGGGCGGCTAGTCATGGTTGAGGATCCACTGTGACGACCTGGGGGCGCATAACATCTGAAATTACCGGTGTGTTAAGATCTGTCTTTATCACTAGTAGAGTCAAAGAGAGACCTACACGTTTACATGGTTGGTGAAAAATGCAATATTGTATTACAAGAAAAATCTAAGAGTTCCAATCAGGTGAAGAACATGAAGACAATAACAAATTGCAGATAAATTTTCATGTTGTACAAGAACAGACACAACAAAACTGTTTATAATCAATACTCTAAGCCTCTAGGTGCTAAACTTCCACAAGTCCCATTGAAGTCAATTGGACTTGTACTGATGTAGAGCAGCAGTGGGGAACCTTTTCCTTCCCAGGGACCATACTGAAAATTTCTATGAGTTCCGAGAGTCACATTAGACGTTGGGGGTGGTTGTGCTTAGTGGGTGTATTCAAGAAAAGAAGGTCCCAGATCATGCATCTGTCCTGTGGATCTGTTCCCTACCCTTGTGTGCATGCCTTTCTCTCTGCTTCATTATCCTGAGCTCGGTTTTTCAGTGTGTGGGGGTAGGGACTGGATCCAGGAGCCAGATCCAAGCTCTGGAAAGAGGTCACATAAAAGCTTGCCAAGGGCCACATTTGACCCCCGCTCCTGAGGTTCCCCACCCCTGATTCAGGATCATAGTCTAAATAGTATTTAATGTACATTTGTACACATTGGGTGTTAACAGAAGTGACGGCAGAACACTACCATCACGTCCTGACATGGGTCAGGAACGTACTACCAACATGGTATTGACTGGGTCAGACTAGCCAACAAGCATGCCAGTGACAAAGCCACTGGGGAGGGCAGGTAACCACACAAACATGTGACCAGCCATGCACCCTACCATGAAGGGACACCATGGTGGCTGGCCATGGAAGACCCAATCCAGCCTCAACACAGCGGGCTAAAACAATCATTATAGCTCGCTGTGTCAGACTTTGGCATGATCGGGTAGACGGTATCTGGGACTGTGACCTTGGAGGTCTCCAGGATCACAGCCTGAGTTGACCACTGACATGCCTGGGAGCAATCCCAGGTTAACATCTGGAGGCACTTCAACAAATGTGTCAATAGTTTGCTGGCCACAGCATGCCACCATCATGTTTAACACCCACTGACTGGAAGACATCACCAGTCTGTGAGAGGGGATTAAGAATTTATTCTTCTTGAAAGATTTTTCTTCTAAGGATGGGCAACCATTTTGGCTGAGAGTTTGCAAATGGGGATCTAAAGTTAGACTTTTAGTATCGTTATTTTGAAAAGCATTTATTCCCCCCCCAGAAGTTCTTACTCTAGCTGACCAGTGTTTCTTGCGAATTTAGCATTTCATGGACTAAAAATTAAGGCTCAAATACTTTGTATATTTGATTATTTTTTTTAATCCCATCCTATATCAAAGGATCAGGGAGGGTTACAATATATGAAAACCTACATAAAGCCCATTCATCTCTGTTAATAACTCCTTATGTCAAACGTCTGCATCTATCCCAGTCTTCCAGATATCTGGCCAAATTAATTACCCTTGCATTTCCTCCAGAAGATGACAAGAGTCTAACTTAAATCGCTTTCACACCATCTCCCCCAAGCACATTTTGGCTCTGTGAGAGATTGTGGGAGTCAGCATCTGCACGGGATTCAGTTGGTCTGAAAACCTCCCCCAACCCTGCACGGAGATTTGCCGGCAAATGCATGCAGAGTAGGGCTGTGCGCAGTAACTCTTTTTTGTTGATGTTCATATTGTTTTCATTATTAAAATGTCATTCATTTTTCTTATATTTCATTTGTTTTGTTTTCATTTTTACTTTCATGTTTGATTTCCATTGTTTTCAATGGAAAACCTATTTTCAGCTGTAACTTTTTTGTTTCTTATCCAATTTGGTTGGGATGGGCGAACAGATCGTGGTTTGGGTTTGGCCGTTCGGTTTGGTCTGGTTTGTTTCAGTTGTTTGGTTCATTCGCCGCATTCGGGTTCAGCCGTTCCGTTTGGTCCTGTT
>QEPC01011882.1:2419251-2437179 GCA_003113815.1 Sphenodon punctatus
TGGTGAGAGAAGGAGAGACCCCCACAGGAGAGGGTAGCAGGCATGACAGAGTCCGAGGGAGTGACCCAAGTTTCAGTAAGGGCAAGGAGCTGGAGGGAGCGAGAGAGGAAAAGATCATGGATATAGGGAGCTTTACTGATAGAGGACCAACAGTTCCAGAGGGAGCAGAAAAAGGGTAGTTGATGAGGGGGGCGGCAAGGAATAGGGATAAGATTGGGAGAAGGGGAGAATTTAGGAAGGCTAGAGACAGGAGGAATGGAAGGGGAGCAAGGAGAGAAGGTAGCCAAGGGAGAAAAGGATGTATGGGGGAGGTTAGAGAGTGGTGATCAGTTGGGGGGAGGAAGAAGCTGGGAGGAGAAAAGTAGAGGGAGAAAAAGATGGACAGGAAGAGGAGAAGGGGAGGAGGGAAAGAAAAGGTGAGAAAATAGATCAGACATGTTAGTGAGTAAGATAGGAGGGGGAAATACAGTAGAAAAGAAATGGAGAGAAGTAGCTGTAAGGCATGCGCCGTTAGGCGCGCACCTTTAGGCCTGCTGGTCGGTGGAGCTTGAGGTGGCAGGAAGGCCAAACCCCAGGAGAGTCATGGTGTCCTCAAGCGATGACAGCCGAGGATTCTCACAAATGGATGTATGCATTAAGTATGATTTTTAAATGCAGTATGCATTAAGTTTGAGTTTTGATAGAAAATTCCCCCACCGCCTATTTCTAGGCTTGGTACTCTCCCATTTGTGAGAATGGGAGGAGCCACTCGAAGAAGAACAGATGGTTGCTACCTTGTAAACAAAGTTCTTCGAGATGGCTTCAAACATTCTCACAAATGCCCACCCTTCCAGCCCAACAAGGAATTTTCTTCATAATCGCTTAGGGTTGGAACTTAGGAACTGTTAGGTTTAGGCGGGAAGGTACATGATATAATGTGGGGGCACATAAACGTCATGTGGTTTTAAAATTATTGGACTTGGTATGTGCTGATAAGAGAAGGGTGAGCAAGCGCAAACCCATTTGTGAGAATGTTTGGCGCCATCTCAAAGAACCTTGTTTACAAGGTAGCAACCTTCTGTTCCCTGCTGCCTGCCACTCCCCCCCCATCTGCCGCTCTAGGTGTCCGCCTAGGTCTACCTAGTGGTAGGGATGGCAGTGACTGCCAGATCTGGGTCTACAGGAAAGGAGAGGTAAAGTTTTGTGTCATCCGCATACTGATGACAGTGCATGCCAAACCCTCTCACGACCTCGCCCAAAGACTGCATATACATGTATACAGGAGGGGGGACAGAATAGAACCCTGAGGGATGCCACATGTGTGGGCCTGTGGAGATGAAGTACATACCCCGAAAACCACATATTGAGTTCTCCTGGCCAGGAATGAGCGGAACCATTCAAGAACAATTCGACTCACCCAGGCACGGTCCCGCAGCCGAGCCACCAACATCTAGTGGTCAACGGTATAAAATGCAGCTGACAGAGATCTAATAGAATAAGAATAAACTCTCTTCCCTGATCCAATTCATGGCACAGGTCATTGACCAAAGGTACAAGTGCAGTCTCCATGTCAAACCTAGGACAAAAACCAGACTGCGAAGGATCAAGAAAACCAACCCGATCCAAATGCCCCTGAAGTTGTCGAGCCACTACCCGTTCAATAACCTTTCATAAAAAGGGGAGGTTAGACACTGGCTGATAGCTGGCTGGGGAGTCAATGTCAAGAGATGGTTTCTTGAGCAGAGGTCGCACCACTGCCTCTTTTCAAATGGCTCAGCACTCTGCCCTCCCTAAGGGAGGTATTTACAACCCCCGCCAGCAATGGCCCTAAAGTCTCCTGGCAGGTCTTATCCAGCCAGGATGGGCACAGATCTAATTCACAACAGGTGGCTCTTATTGCCCTAGGGACATCTGCCACATCAGCGGGCAATGTGCACTGAAATTGATCCCATGAAGTCAGACAAGGTGGGGCCTCCACTACCTCTGGTTCACCCACTGTCCTAAATGAAGCATCAAAGTTGTGGTGAATGCAAGTGATTTTATCCACATAAAAGTCAGCAAACATGTCACAATTGACACTGGAAGATTCCAGTTCCAGGCGGAGAGAGGCCGGACTGACCAGCCTCTGCACCACCCGGAAAAGCTCAGCTGAATGTGACTTTGTGGATGCAATGAGGGTAGAAAAGAACTCTTTCTTTGCTACCCACACCGCTACAGCATAAACCCTTAAACTAGCTTTATGCTGCAATCAGTCAGCTTCAGCGTGAGTCCAGTGCCACTGTCCCTCCAACCTCCATCCTTCCTGCTTCAGTCAGTGCAGGTCCTCTGTAAACCAAGGGGACCTGTGTCATCAGCATTCCGGAAGTGGACGCCTGGGGGCCGTTCAGTCAATGGCCTCAGTCAACAGGCTATTCCAGAGGACAATGAGGTTATCGAGAAAACAGTCATCAAAATTGGGAGGTAAGGGGGATCTGCGCATGAGTCGCATGTAGCAGTTGGGAGTCGCCTGGGTTCCGCTCTCTCCAGCTCCTTAATCAAGCCAAATGCCTAAAAAAAAAAGAAAAAATTCCCTGTGTTGCTGGATGATGGCCAGTAGAACAAACCCCGGCAAAAAATCACGCAGGCAAACGCTCTTGAGCGTTTCTGACAAAAAAGCCAGGCCGCAGAGCTAAAATCAGCAGGAGTGACCTGCAGTGGCAAAGAAAACATGGCGGCGGCTGTACCGGGAGCGCGGGAACATGAAAGAGACCAGGCCGCACTGACTTTGGAGGAGGAGGAGGCAGAGGGATTGGACTCATTAAAGATGCTCCTCAATCAGATGAAAGAGGAACTAAAGAGAGAGATGAGGCAGATCAAGGATGCAGTTGAAGCAGGTAACAAAAAAATGGAAGGGATGGCAAAGAGGGTTGAGGCGCCGGAAGGCAGAATATCTGATCTTGAGGATCATTCCCTGACCACTCAAGAACAAGTAAACAAATGGAAGGGTGAGACTGCTTTTTTTCTGGCAAAATGTGAAGATTTAGAAAACCGTTCACGAAGAGGAAACTTGAGAATAAATGGGGTGAAGGAGGCAGGGGGACAAGAAAAGATAAATGAGATTATTGGGGCAATAATGAAAGAAAATTTCCCCGAGGAGGGGCATTTTCATGAGGCTGTAATAGAAAGGGCGCACAGAACAGGGCGCCCCCCACAAAAAGACAGATCCTCCCCGTCCAATCCTGGTCAAGTTCATGAATTACAACATTAAGAAGAGGTTCTAAGGGCAGCCAGAGCCAAGAAGAATCTAGTTTTTCAGCAGCAGTCTATTAGAATTTTTTCAGATTATGCTGCTGAAACTGTAAAAAAAAGATTAAAATGGAGTAAATACTTTGGGGTACTGAATGAAAGGAATCTGAGACCAAGACTATTATTCCCAGCAAGAATGCTGGTTTTCGAAAAGGGGAAGATAAATTTTTTTTATAATACTGAGGATCTTGAGATCTTCCTGGCAGCCCTGCCAGTGGGTGCCTCAGCGAGAGAATAAGCTTGAAGGATGCCCTTTCAAACATTTACAAGACACTTCAGAATTAAAATGAAGGGAGCAAGGAAAGGAAAAGGCTGAGTGAGAAGGACCTACAATGTTGGTTTGTTATTAAGAGCTAATGCAAAAAGGCAGCTAAAGGAGACAATTGGGATAAGAGGCAGCATGAGGATACTGTAAATTTCCTTTAAATGATCCACACTTTTGAGACATATCCCATAAGGGGGTGAATGAGACTTGAGGTTATCATCTTCATGCTTAAGTCAAAAACTGAGCAACTAATGGAGAATTCTGAGATTGCAGCAGTCAGAGGAAGCTGCAATTTTGTACAAATGGTATACTGTTTTTTTATTCTTTTCATAAGGGTTTGTTAAAGTTACAAGTTGCCGTAGGAGCCTCAAGCAATATAGCATTTCACCAAGAAAATGAAAAATGTAGACTGCCTGGGGAACCCATAATGAATGTTATTAGGATATATATTGAGGCTTGTTGTAAATTTGATTGTAACAATTCTAAGTTTCAATGAAAGAAGCTCAAAACAGAAGAGCATCCAGAAAAATAAGCATAGCAAACAGTTTGATGGGCTTCATAAGGTGCCTAAAGGGACAATAGCATGCAAGAACCCCACTTAAGAGGGGCTAGAGTTAATTATCTATCGAGCCTAAAGCAGGGGTAGCTGCTATTGGAAGAGAGTGTGAACGATGGCAGCTCTAAGGTGTACCAAAGAGTGTGTAAAAGGCTGCATATCTGAAAGACATTTCTCATAACTAGTTATAAGTGACCTGGGTTGTAAGAATAAGTGTTCAAAGCAATATGGGCAACCAGAGGAGAAAATGGAGGATGTAGGCAGCTCGAGAAAGCTGCAAAGAAAGTTGGAATGCTTTACAGATGCAATGGCACCTCTCTTAATTAAGAGGCAGGAGACTTGAGCTGCAGGTTCTGGAGCCCATAGAAAGAAAAGAACAGCTAAGGGTGAACATCAAGACCATAAGTAAAAAGAACAACTAAGGAGAAAACTAAGAAAAGAGGCATCTGGAGGATATGGTAGGATAAAGAAGATTTTAAGGGCTTTGCAGCTTAGTGGCATGCCCCGCAAGTCTGTGGGGGAGGCTCTGGGCTATTATAAGTGCTCAATTAAAAAGAGTATTTAATGGAGGGAAATGGACTGTAGGCAAATGGTGGAGGAAACAAGATGGCTAGTAAGATACTTAGTTCAGAGATATTTCTCATAGTGGTAGGGCAGAGCTTTGAGCCTGTTGTTTTTTTTTTCTTCTCCTTCACAAGCCTATGGTAAAACGAGCAAGAAATTTATAAATATAATAAAGAAGGCTACCTGAGGAAGCAAAATTGAATGGTAAAAGGCTGCAGTTATGAGACTTTCTCCAAAACGTGCTGTAATAGTCCTAAGTTTAAACTAGGAACTCAAAACAAAAGGATCAATTAGAGGATTTGGATAATGCAGTCACTTTGATGGGGTTGCAAAAAGTAATATAATGAATAACAGCACAGAAGAAGGTCTCATAAGAGTTAGCAAGAGGCACAAAATTAAAGAGCTCAAAGCAAGGGAAGTAACTAGCGTGTGGGAGTTGCAAGGGAAATTTGAAGGATTTACAGCTTATTGGCACCTCTCAAAATTATTAGCTGCAGATCCTAGCTGCATGATTGACAGCCTAAAGTAATAAAGAACAACTTGTGGTGAAAGTTGAGACTGTAGTCAGCCTGAGGAAGTGGCAAAGAATGGGTATATGCTCTATGGTCCAGGGGCGGCTTCTGTCTTTCTTTATAAGTGCTAGTACAGAATTTAAGCCTCAATAGGGGAAGAGCTTCTGGTAAAAGGTACAAACTAAAGGCAGAATTTGAATATACTGAGAGATATGAAAATGTTTAATTGTGATATAGACCTGATGCTTTTCTCAGAGGAGTGAGTTGTGCTAGTATTATGTAAACTTGTTTGGCTAAGAGTTTTAGGTTAAATATATAACATATGTTTATTGTTGAATGGAGCTGGGGGGGAGGGAATGGCACACCTGGCCCCTTTGAGCCAGGCATAGACTCTCAGAGGATCCCTACCACATCCAGGGGAAAAGGATGAGAGGGTGGGAAGGAATCCAGGACAACCAGGGAAGGAGGGCGGGTGAGAGTATTAAGGGGTTTGGGATTCACTTTAAAAGGGATATGATAGGGGAAATCACAGGTTCCCAAAATAGTGCAGAGTTAGTACACAGGGAGGTTTATGCCCTGAGAAGGTGGCATAAAGCAGAGGAGTTGGACTGCGAGGCAGCTAGACAGCTAAATACAAGTACAGAGGAAGCAGAGGATTTGAACTGTAAGCATTTGAGGAAAGGGCCATTGCCCCAAAATAAGTCAAAAATAAAACATGGCTAGTTTCAAGACAGTTACAATAAAGGTTAGAGGCTTAAACTCACCGCAGAAGAGAAAGAGAGTGAGGGATTTAGTGGAAGAATTGGGGGCAGATATTTTTCTAATTCAAGAAACACATCTTCTTGACAAAGATGTCCCTAGGTTTGCCAACTCAAAAATAGGGGGCTTATATGCATCATGTGCCAGAAAGAAAAAAGCGGGTGTGATGATAGGTTTTAGTAAGAGAAACAAATTCGAGCTGGAAAAATGTATTAAAGACAAGGAGGGGAGATTCATTTGTATAATTGGAAAGCTGCAAGGAAAGAGGCTAACAGTTGCAAATATATATGCGCCGAATGCGGGGAAAACAGTCTTTTTTAGAGACACGTTTAAGAGACTAGCAGAAGTAGCTAAGGGATGGATCACAATCCAGGGGGACTTTAATGCCACCATAACTGATCTGGATCACTCCTGAAAAGGGAGTGAAAGGGGAGACTCCAAGGAAATTCCCGGGTTGATGGAAAAATATGGCTGGGTAGATTTGTGGAGACTCTTAAATGGGACACAGAGGGATTATACATATTTCTCAATGATTCATAATAGCTACACATGCATTGACCATGTGCTGACCAGTAAAACAGAAGTGCATTGGGGGAAAAAATGCTTTATTACTCCAGTGATACTAGCAGAAAACAATGCGGTGGTGACAATATTTAAAGATTCAGTGAGTCAGGGCCCTAAGTCATACAACTGGAGTTTAAATAGGAGCCTGTTGAAAGGAGAGGGAAACATATCCCAGATACAGGAAGCTATCAAGGAATTTTTCATAATAAATACCAACTCCGTTCAGTCCCCAGCAATACTTTGGGAGGCAGCAAAGGCAGTCACCAGGGGCAATCTGATAGCACTGAAAGCAAAAAATGTTAAGGAAAAAAGACAGAAAAAGAAGGATTTATATGCTACCCTTCAAAGGTTGGAGGCGCATAATAAAATTTCCCCCTCGTAAACTTTGAAATTAGAAATAATGAAAAATAGGGAAATAATAAATGCTATGGAATTAGAGTGGACAAAAGCACAACTCAAAAGAATAAAATTCTATTTTTATGAAAACAGTAACAGGGCGGGAAAGGCCTTGGCCAGGCTTGTGAAGGCAAAACAAAGGAAGGCACATATCCCTAGGGTGGTTGATCAAAATAACAAACACTGCACTGAGCTCCCCCAGATAATGCAGACTTTTCTAGACTACTATAAGGGAATCTATTCCACACGAAACCCCAAAGAGTCAGAAATGAAGGAATTTCTTGAGGGAGTGGAGCTACCAAAACTAAATACAGATCAAGCTGCTTTTCTAAATGCATCCATCACAGAAAAAGAAGTTCAGGAGGCAATAGTCGCTTCTAAGAACAACAAGGCAGTGGGTCCAGATGGATTCCCGAATGAGTTTTACAAAACTTTTGCAAAAACTTTGGGACCACACCTCACAACAGTATACAATAACATTTTAGCAGAAGGGGAGATGCCACAAAATTTTTATAATGCGGCAATTACACTGATCCCTAAGCCAGGTAGAGACCCAGATCAGTGTGGCAGCTACCGGCCTATTTCTCTATTAAACACGGATTTTAATTTTTTTTCTAAGATTCTAACAGATAGGCTTAAAGCAATAAGTGTAGAAATCATCCATATTAACCAAACGGGGTTCATACCTGGTAGACAGGGAAGGGATAACATCAGGAAGGCAATAAATGTAATTTATGTGCTAAATAAGCAGCAAAAGCCCGCCATGGTAATCTCTGCAGATGCAGAGAAGGCTTTCAATTTTGTGGAGCCAAAGTTCCTATTTGAAACCCTGGGGAAGATGGGGTTCGAGGGCAATTTCGTGAGATGGCTGAGGGCTATTTATAAGAACCCACAATCTAGCCTAATAATCAATGGAGAACTCTCAAGGCCTTTCCGTCTGCAGAGAGGGACTAGACAGGGGTGCCCCTTGTCGCCCCTTTTATTTAATATACTTCTGGAAGTCTTGGCGGCAGCAATTAGACAGAACAAGAAAATACAAGGGGTAAAAATGGGCAGACAAGAAACAAAACTCTCTTTGTATGTGGATGATTTATATAACAAACCCCAGGGAGACACTACCGGAATTGCTGAGGGTGATGGAGAAATTCGGAAAAATTTCTGGGTACTCAATCAATAAGGAAAAATCCTTTGTGATAGTATTTGGAGAGGGGACTGAACAGAAGGAACAAACAAGAAAGTTGCCACCATTCCCAATAAGTGAATCCGGTTTGAAATATTTAGGGGTAACGTTAACAAAAAACACAAAAAAATTATACACTGCTAACTTTCTGCCCTTATTCAAAAAAAGGAACTGAAGGAAGAGGTTCAGCCATGGAAAAAATTGATGGTGTCTTGGTTGGGGAAGATTAACTTATTTAAAATGATTGTTCTCCCCAAATTGTTATACAGATTGATGGCTATTCCGATCCAGCTTCCAGCTTCCTTTTTTAAAATGAGTGATGAACTATTGAGGGATATAGTGTGGAATGGAAAAAAGCCCAGAATTAGGAAACAGGTGCTGGTACAATTGAAAGAGAAAGGGGGACTGAATGTCCCTGACATAAAGTTATATCACACGGCGGCCTCGCTTGCGGGGCTGTATGATTGGTACCATGAAGCTAAGGCACCAGAGTGGGCCAACTTGGAAAAGGAAATACTGGGGGTGAAGATGTTAAAGGATCTGATAGTCGATAAGGGCAAGGTGCCTAGAGAGATAAAATCAGATCATCCCTTTATAGGGAACTTGATTAAGAGCTAGTAAAGAATTAAAAAGAAAATGGGTATGATAGAGGATTTATCCCCATTCACACCAATTGACTCCATACAAATAAGGGAAAGTAATATAGCCCCGGGAATCAGAGCGGCCCTAAAAAAAAGGGGTGTTTCAACAATGGAACAGCTATTCATGGAAGGGGAATTCGCATCCCCTCAAAGGCTGAAGGGTGTGTTGAAGGAGGAAGTCAACCTATTCCAATATCTACAGCTAAAGGCGATGGTTACTTCGCCACTGAACAGAGAAAGTTTAAAGAGAGAACCGCAAAAAATAGAGAAGATTCTATTCAAAATAAACAAAGCCCCAGGCAGATTAGGCAGACTATAAAGGGAATTAAAAGATGATACATTGTACGCCCCCTCAGTGGGTTATATAAAGAAATGGAGGAATGACCTGAACACTTCTATAGGCTAGGAAGAGGAAAAGAAAATATGGTCTCATATGAGCAAATGTGTGTTCTCCTTGGAGGTTAGGGAGATACAGGTCAAGCTAACTACTAGATATTACCTAACACCTGAGAGATTGAAATTCACGGACTCGGGGGGGGGGGTTGTGTTGGAGGGGAGGCGGAGAGATCGGTACCTATATGCATTGTTGGTGGTATTGCGGGAAGGTGCAGCTCTTTTGGAGCATGGTGTGGAAAATTGTTAACAAAGTAGCGGCAATGGTGATGCCGTTTAGACCAGAAACAGCACTGCTGGGCTTATATACCAATACAAAATGCATGAAGATTTGCCAGAACTCGTGTAAAATCATTTGCATAGCAGCTATAAACATCATAGCTAGGCACTGGCGATCGTTGGAGGATCTCACCATGGACGAGCTGCTCCACAGAATCTGGTATATGCATACTATGGAAGAGTTTCATGCGGATCTCTCCAACAAGAAGCAAGGTTTTGAAAACATCTGGGCACCAATCAGAAAAGCCTTGGATAAGTACAAGGGGATAAATAAACAAACACTATGCAAAAACTAGCTGTACGTAAAATCTTGGAGGATGAATACAATCTGTATCATTGATACATTTCCATGACTCTGTGGGTGAACCTGTGCTTTTGGATAATGGTTTTTGTTTAAAGTATAACATAAAAATTGCTGAACTGAGGTATGTCGGTTGACCAGTGTAAAATTTACAGGTCTAAATTATATGGAAAAGATTGTACATGGTCGAATTTGTTGTACTTTGATTTTATAAATAAAAGTCACATAAAAAGAAATTTAAAAAAAGAATAATAATTCAGGAGTGTATCTAAAAATGTGAACATTCATGATTACAGAATTTGCTGTTTATTTTAAAAAAAGAAAAAGATTGGGAGGTAATTCCCTTAGGACATTCCAGAATGTTTATGGTTCCATAAGTCTCCAGAGGCGGAACAACTGAACTAGTCCTACACCTTTCCAGGGGCAGACATGTGCCAGGAGACCAGTCTGGAGGAGATAATGATCCATCCATGACAAGGGTAAAGTTACTACATCCCCCACCACTGGATCCCCCGCCTCAAGGCAAGTGCCGAATATCAGGTCAAGGTTGTGTCCCTCAACATGCGTCGGGCCCATAACCCTCTGAGACAGTCCCATGGTTGTCATGGTGTCCACGAATTCACGGTCCAATTCTCCAAGATCGGTGTCGGTGTGGATGTTGAAATCCTCCAGGGATAAAGCCCTTGGGGACTGCAAGACCACCTCCAACACCAATTCAGCTAGAGCATGTAGTGATGCTGCCATACAGGTAGGTGTGTGGTATATCGGGAGCAGCCCCAATCTGTCTCTGGCCAAATCAATCAGTAGATGGACCCCCTCCCTATCCAAGACAGTCTGCACTGGATACCACAAGTAAAGAATAAATACCTGTTAATATTAGTGCTGCACCAAATAGTTAAAAAAAAAAAATCACAAGTATTTCCAAGTTTGAGGATTGGCTCCAAGTGTTTGACTCCAAATTCTTGGTAACTCAGCTGAATAATTGGTTTTCAGTAAAATATAACAGAGTACCAAGTATTTTCCAAATACTGAGTTCCCTTATATAGGACCAGGAAAAGCCCCGTATGTTGCCCATCTGAGGATTTACCCAAGTACCAAGTACTGGAGCAAGTACCGGGACAATTCCACAGTTACTCGGTAAAACAGTCAATTACTGAGATACTTGGTGAAAACTGAGTAATTTTGAATACTGGGTTTCAACACTAGTTAATACTAGTTAATGCTAAATACTATTACTACTTACACACCTCTGGGAAAGCATGTTCAAGGAGTTTCCCCAACATAACATAGCTTCACCTACCTAGCACATCCTACAGAAGAGAATGGTCCACAAAGTGCTACCTACCTAGGTTCTAAGTGTGAATGTCTGGAGGTGGGACTTGCCAGATCCCAGAGTCTGAGGAACTCTACAGTCTCCACATTTTGTTGGTCACTGGTATAGCTGGAAGTCAGTAGTCAGCATTCAGATCTTATGCTGGGTATGTGAGGGAATATGCTGGAAAATTATCCCAGTTCCCCCCCTCCCCCCCCGCATGGATGACTTACCTGGGGGTTGCAAGACCTGTATTTGCATGGGCAAATGTGGAAAAAACAAAGCATTGGTACCTAGATGTATGGTGCCTCCATTAATCCTAGAAGTCCTGCCTTCCTTCCAACTGCTGTACTAACCACTAGGTACACTAACCCCAAATGAGCATATGCATGCTTTAATAGCCATGATATTTCTGTTTGTGCTGGAGGTAGGATTTTGTGTTTGGAAATATGGGATTGCCAGGGAAAATATACTAGTGATATGTTTCAAACCCATGTCTCAAAAAGCATATAGAATAGCAAGTCACAAATAAAGGGAAAAGGAAAAAAAAACAATAAAAGGGAAAGCCAAATAGGTATAACAATTATCAGGCTGTGTTGCCTGCAAACACGTTCTCTACAAAGAATAACATCAGTTCAGCAATAGATGGTTTGGGTAAAATGTAAACAGTTCTTTGACATTAAAATCTAACAAACATTTAATGAAATCTTGATGCAAGCCACAGGAGTTAACACATAGCAACTACTCTTGTGGCATGACTAGAATCTGGGAATTGTTCAATAGCAGGGTTTTTTTGTTTCCCCCCCAAATATATGAAAGCTTCTCTCAGGGAGGGAAGAAGAAGAATGAATACAGTAAATGTAGAGACTTGAGTTAATAAATGAAAAGGTCACAGGCTCTCTTGAGGAATAAGGGACATTTCAGGTTTTAAGAAATAACAAAAACAGTCAATATACAGTATCTGAAGGTTTGTTTTCTGATATGGAAAATAAAGTATTGTTTGGCTGTGAACCATGGCTATGAAATTTCAGAGAAGCATGCATAAGAGATTGCTAAGTTTCAGTTAGCAAAACAAAGGAAATGTGATTGTATTTGGTCCTCTTGTGAGAGCCTCTATTTATCTTAATCAGAAATAATATAGAAGCTGATGCAAATTGAATTTGGTGCAACTAAACTCTTCATCTACGTCTCATTTCTTATCCTATAATTGGAGAACAAAATTGCCAGTGTGTCATTTTGGGTACCAAATTCTATAGTCAAAGTCAAAGAGGCTACTCTCCAGCTGTATATTTAAAGGCTCTATAGTGTCAACAGTTCCAAAGGAAATGAGCAATCTAAATTTATTCAGAGAAACCTGCAATCTGCACCACATATAATAACTTATCAGTGGAAGAAGTCCATCCAGCTGCCTCAAGACTAATTGAATGGCAGAAAAGGGAAATGATTGGACAATGTGACAGGAGTTATTTGCAAGAATTAATCGTTGACACGTCTTGACTTACATACCACTGAGCTACTTCTCGAAATTTAAATGTCACCACTAGAGGAAATTTGAGGACCCTGGTACATCATGTTGACAGAGTTCTGTAGGTGAGTCCTTGCAGGGTCATTCCTAGAGCCTACCCGTTCACTGTTTTGTTTAACTCTTCATTTTTGAGTCTTCAGGACAGAAGTCTGCCTGTTAGAGCAGCCCCCCCATACTTGGTAAAGGGCATGGACCGGTGGGCATTGGACTCAGGATTCCCCTCCACCCCCCAGAAGTCAGAGCAAGGATCGGGCCCAGCCACCATGGGACCTAGGAAAAGGGAGTTCATCCAGGTGGATACCAGCCTGATCCAAGAAGGAGGTGATTAAGGGGAGATAGCCGTCAGTAAGTACTGGGCCATTAAGGGCGTTCTCCCTGTTTTGAGAAACCACTGGTGAATAGAACCCAGGCTAGCAACAGCCTCAAATACATGAAATATTAGTATCCCCTACCCCCCCCAAGCACAGAAACCCAGGTGCAGCCATTAACCTTGGGTCCCTCTCACAACTCCTCCCAAATCCTTTCCTTTTGTCCCACTGAGACACCCACCCAGAGTCTCTTTTGTCCATGGCTCCCAAATGCAGATTCCCTTTGTCCTTCCTGTGTGTCTTTTGTAACAACCTTGAGCCTATCCCAAATCTTTTATCATGAACCCTATAACTGCCCCTCGCTTCCCCCATGCAAACTGAGAAGCTTTGGATACGGACACATGCAGGCTACTCTGTGCACCTCTGTGTCTCGAAGGGTCTCCCAGATCTTGGTCTGCCCCTTCCCTTCCAACCCCAACTTCGCTGGATCTGCAGGCTGCCTGTCCCCTCTGCAAAAGGAAAGGAGAGGTAACCCACAGGTCCAGACTTTCTCTCTCGTTCTATCTCTTCCTTTTGCTGTATCCCCACCGGATCTCCCTTCCCTCGCTTCCCCCCCACACTTTTTTTGTACTGTCATTTCCCTGCCGCCACTTGTGTTTTACCTTGGAGCCTCCAGCCGGACCAGGGTTGTGTTTCCCTATGTTATCTAGGTAATAAAATAAACCTTTTTAGTTTTTTTATTGGATATTTGTCTCTGTCCTCTTTTCACTTTTGGGGAGGGTAACGTAAACTGTCTGAAGCGAGCATCTGTCCTCGGACTGATCCTTGGGACACGCAGGGACTCTGGTTTAAGAAATTAAGCTAATTCCCCCTGAAGTTAAGGAACGGTGGATATTGGGGTACCCACCCCCCAATAGTCACAAGTTGGAGGGGGTTCTCCTGTTAACACATCTACTTTTATTTTTTAAAGTGACTCAATTTTCAATCTCAAATATAGATTTGAGATCTCAGTTAAAAGACCTGGGAACTTGATCGGTCTATCTGTGTGACATAATGCATGGAGAAAGTCCGTAAAAAATACTAAACAACAAAATATTGAAAGCCAGTGACTGAAGTGTTGGGTACTGAAGTGAATGAAGTAACGAATATCGAAGTGACGAATAACTGAAATGAATAAAGTAGCTAGATAATACTGAAGTGAATTGATGAACTGACCATTTTACAACAGTGATTATGAATACAGATGTTAATCTCAATAAATTAATATCAAACTTGTATTTTTAAATTTTAAAACATTTGATTATTAGCAATATATGCTTCTGACACTCTTATGAATTACTGTGTTCCACTGTGACAATTACATTGTTTTTTGTTTACTGTGAAAATGTTTGTACCTTTCACAACCAAATCTTTTTCTCACTTCTTGTCATGCTCCCCCACTGGTGGGGGACCGCCCCAATCAGGGGCCATGCTGGAAATTGGACGCAGGCACCTAGGACCTTCCCAGTCTGGAGCCGCCCCTGCTCTTACAGGCGGCACAAAACACACACACCCCTCACACAGAGGGTCCCAGCAGGCCAAGGGAAAATGGACACAAGTCCATCTAGCGTGGCTGATTTGGCCACGCCCCCGTTGCACTGCTCCACATGCTTGCAGGAACGCGCAGGGGGTGGGGTCTCTGGAATAAACACCAGCTCCAAGAAGCACTTAGCGCTGGTGATTGAGGTGGAGAAACCGGCTGACTGAGCGAGAGCTAAGTAGCGTGATATTTGCTGAAATCTTTTGAGAGTGCGTGTGCCTTGTGGTGCGTGTAGTTTAGTGTCTAATTGTTGTGCCCCTCAATTGTCTACCCGTGTGTGCTTGTGAGTGCAAGTGAGTGAGAGCCTGAGTAATGTAAGTAGAGTGAGAGAACGCCCAGCCCCTGGAGCTTACCCATTTCCCCATTGGCGTGCAAGCCCCTTCCCTGCTACTCTTCATCCCTGTCGGCCCCTGCCCCCTGTTGCCCTGTCACCCCTCCAGCACCTCCTTCCCTGTTCCCCTCCCTGGTGTGGGTCGTGGGTGTTGAGTGAGAGCATGGGGCCCAGAACTCCCTCCAAACACTCGGCACCCTATGAGGATAGGGACCTTGTCACAGCAAGGTCTATAAGTCCACACTCTATCCTGATGGGCCTTATACCTCCAAGAGAGCCTCCCTGCATTCTGAGTCTGGGTCCATGTGTGGGAACCTTGAGTGAGCTGACGTGTGCCTGCCCTGACCCCCTGTCTCGGTTCCCTCTTGTAGCCCCTCCCCGTGACAGAATCACCAGCACCTCTCCCCCTGTCCCTGTAGCAGGGCAGATGGATATAGCTAAAGAAATAGCAGACCTTGTTTGAGGGGTCCAATCCATGGCCCTTGAAGCTCAGGTTTTACAGGAGAATCAACAGGTCCTGACTGGTGCAGTGGCCCAGCTCCAGGTGGCCCCTGCAGCCCCTTCCCCCACCCCAGCTGCCGCCATGGCTGCAGTACTTAGGGAGCCCAGGGGCCCCCATATTGACAAATTTGTGGGGGACCGCAAAGCCTTCAAGTGCTTCATGGCCCTGTATAGACTGATTTTCTCCATGAAGCCACCGACACCTTAAAGGTCTCCCACATTATGGGGAATCTGGGAGGGACGTCCCTGGAATGAGCTACCACCCTGATAAAGGGAGACAGCCCTCTGTTGTCCAATTATGAGGACTTCGTGAAGGAGTTCACTCTCCTTTTCGACCATCCCCACAGGATACGGAATGCAGAGACTGCAATAATGTCCCTCAAGCAAGTCCGAGGGGGGACTTGCCTTTTAGAATATATCACACACTTTCAACAATTAGCCTTAGAACTGAAGTGGCCCAATGACGTCCTCTGGGTGATGTTCCAGCAGAGGTTGTATGAAGATCTAAAGAACCAACTTGCACTTACTGCCCTTCCCAAGTCATGAGAGGCCCTTGTAATGCTAACACTCCAAACTGATGACCGCCTAGCCGAAAGACATCGGGAATGTAAGCCGGAGCTGCACATGTTTACCCCCCGGGGGTTGGCTCTGCCCTCCCCGGGACAGGCACCCCGAAGGCAACAGACCCAGAGCCCATGCAACCCGATGCATCAAGAGGACCCTTGATGTTGGAAGAAAAAGAGAGGCGGTGCCAGTCCTGGGCACGCTTATATTGCGGAGAACCATCTCATTTCATTCACAAGTGTCCTTCATTACCCCCAAACAGATGAGATTCAGGAAACGCTTGGGTCGGGAAGGACTGAGGGCACCCCGACCCTAAAGGTAGCCCCCTCTAAGCAAGAGGCAATGTGTGCACATTTATACATTCCCCTCACCATCCGGCTGGATCTAAGACATTCTGTTGTGACCTGGGCCATGGTGGACTCTGGCACCTCGGGCAACTTCATGGACAATAGTCTACTGCACAGATATGCAATTCCCACCCAACCTAAGGAGAACCTGGAACTGTTCCACTCGATCGATGGGTCTCCGTTGGTCTCTAGACCCATCACCTTGCAAACACAACCCTTATTATGTGCAATGGGAACTCATCATGAACTTGTAGCTTTTGGCATGGTCTGCACCCCTCTTTTTTTGGTTGTCCTAGGGCTACCCTGGCTCACCCTACACAGTCCTCAAATCAATTGGGCTACCAGGCAGATACATTTTGAGTCTCCCCATTGCAAGGACCTATGTCACTGCCCCAGGCCCTGTTAAATTGGGGTGGTCACCAGTGCCACAGCCAGTGCAGCTCCCACACCCGCATTTCACTTACCACCTCAATATGCGGATGTTGCTGATGTGTTTAGCAAGGTTCAAGTGGTGGAGCAACGTCCCCACTGGACATCTGATGGTCCCATTGACCTCCTTCCTGGCAAAGAAACCCCATTTGGCCGGATTTACGCTCTCTCAACCACAGAGCTAGGAACGTTCCATCAGTACCTAGACAAAAGCCTCCAGAATGACTTCATCCTCCACTCTTCTTCCCCTGCGGGGGCTCCCATTTTCTTTGTATTCAAAAAAGACAGCGGCCTCCACCCGCGTATAGATTATTGGGGTCTGACCGCAATAACTATAAATAACAGATATCCCCTCCTGCTGATCCCCAAATTATTGAACCGTCTACAAGGAGCTGCTATCTATAAAAAGTTCAATCCCCTTGGGGCCTATAACCTAGTGCAAGTGCGACCTAGGGATGAATGGAAGACCGCGTTTTGCACAAGGTATGGACATTACACGTACCTGGTCATGCCGTTCGAACTTGTCAGTGCTCTGGTACCATTCCAGCACTTTGTAAATGACATCCTGAGGGACCTGCTGGATGGCTCAGTCATAGCCTATCTGGACGACATACTCATTTATTCCACCTCTTTTGAACAATACATTCTCCATGTGTGACAAATGCACCAGAGACTCCGGGACAATAAATTATATTGTAAGGGAGAAAAATGTGCTTTTCATTGAACCATGGTGGAGTTCTTGGGCATCGTGATTTCCCCCACAGGCATCCAAATGGACATGCAGAAGGTAGAGGCTATACAGTGGTTGATGGCCCCAAAGGCAGTGAAACCTCTCCAATGCTTTCTGGGGAGCACAAATTATTATAGGCACTATATTCCCCACTATGTGACTCTCACTTCACCGCTCATCCTGTTGTTGAAAAAGGACCAGCCCTATCTCTGGGGAATGACGCAGCAGTGCAGCTTCGACCACCTGAAACATGCCTTTACCTTGTCCCCGCTTCTTCAACACCCTGACTTTAAGCGCCCCTTCTATGTGGAGTCCAATGCCTCTAGCACCGTCCTTGGAGCAGTGTTATTACAGAACTCCCCTACAATGAAGCAACATTTACCATGCACATACTACTCTCACCAACTCACCTCAGCGGAGCGGAATTATACCATCTTTGACATGGAACTGCTTGCTATCAAGGCAGCCTTCGAGATGTGATGACGCTACCTTGAAGGGGCAAAATATCCTGTTGTCATGATCACCGAGAACAAAAATCTGACCTTTTTTCAGACTGCGCAGATAAATAACGCCAGACATGCCCGCTGGGCTCTCTTCTTTGCCCGGTTTACGTTTCACATCCAGTATC
>QEPC01011882.1:2440409-2455244 GCA_003113815.1 Sphenodon punctatus
TTGAAGCCTCCCAAAATCCTTTGTCCAAAGTCCTATAACTGCCCCTGGTTTCCCCGTCAAAGAGAGAAATCTTGGAACGCAGATACATGCAGTTCTCTCTATACATGTCTGTGCTAAGGGGTTTCCCAGACTTCGGTCTGCCCCTCTCTTTCTTCCACCCCCCCCTCCAAACTTTGCTGGATCATGGGCTGCTGATCCCTTGTAAATCAGTTAGGAGAGGTAAACCATAGGTCCAGACTCTCTCTCCTCTCGCTCTTGCTGTGCCTTCACTGGACTACCCCCTCTTTTTTTTCTCCTATCTTACTTTCACTTTCCCCACAGCCACTTGTATTCTCCCTTGTGTATCCCACCATCCAGACTGGGGCTGTGTTTCTATTTTCGGTAACCTTGCCTTTTTGTAAGTCAATAAGCCTCGTTCATTTTTTATTGGAACCTTTGTCTCTTTCTCTCTTCTTCTATTTTGGGGAGGGCAACATACCTGTGGTGCGTACCTGTCCTCAGACTGATCCTTTTTGAACACGTGGAGATCCCGGTTTAAGAAATTGGGCTAATTCCCCCCAAAGTTAAGGAACAGTGGATATTGGGGTACCCATCCCCCAATAGTCATGAGTGGGAGGCGGTTCTCCTGTTAACACTGCCGTCATGAGCACCTGCAGCAGGAGCCTTAGTACACTGCATCCATGAAGCCCAACAAGTAGCCAGACTTACCCTTGTGGGGGAATTCCCTATATAGGACCCTATGGGTTAGATCACCTTAGCAAAAGGAGGGTAATATGTCACATAATATTTAATTATTTAGTTAGTTAAAGCATTTATACCCCACCCATCCTGTAAACAGCTCGGGGCAGCTTCCAACAATAATAAAACAGCATAAAACATTATAAAAACAGCTTAAAAAAATCAACACGTTAAATACTTTTAAAACAGGGCCCCGAGAAGCAATTTCAACATTAAAACAATAGAACAAGGTAGGGGGAAAAAAACACAACCCTAACCCATCCTCCCACCCTCCCCAAAGGCCTGGGCAAACAGCCAGGTTTTGCAACACCGCCGGAATGACAACAGGCTTGGGGCCAGGCGGGCTTCCTCCATAAGGGAGTTCCAAAGGTGCGGTTTGGCCACCGAGAATGCCCTCTCCATTGTGGCCCCCGCTTTACAGAGGGGACCTCCAAGAAGGCACCCCCAGCTGTGCAGGAGCCGCTCTGGGGTGCGGAGGGTGAGGCGATCCCTGAGGTACGAGGGGCCCAGACCATGAAGGGCCTTATAGACCAACACTAAAATCTTGAACCTAGCTCGGCACGCTATCGTCAGCCAGTGCAGAGTCTGGAGCACAGGTGTAATATGCTCCCGACAACCCGTACCCATAAGGAGACGAGCCACTGCATTCTGCACTAGCTGCAGCCTCCAGACCAGGCACAAGGGAAGTCCCACGTAGACCGCGTTGCAGTAGTCCAGCCTCGAGGTGATGAAGGCATGGATGAGGGAGGCCAGGTCTGGGACGGAGATGAACGGACACAGCCTACTAACCAGATACAACTGGCAGAAGGCAGCCTTAGCGACTGCCTCCACCTGCTGCTCCAGGTGGAGGTCTGCGTCCAATATCACCCCCAGACTCCGGACCTGCTGAGCTATGGGAGGGTGAACTCCCCCAATCAGGGGAGCCACTACCTCCCTCTCTCTCCCCACCAACATCACCTCCCTCTTATCAGGGTTGAGCTTCAGTCTGCTCTGCCGCATCCATTCCGCCACGGCCTCCAGACACTGGGATAGCACCGAGACAGCCAGGTCTGGGTCAGTTGAAAAGGAGAGGTACAGCTGAGTGTCATCAGCATAATGGTGACACCGCACCCCAAACTCTCTCACGACCTCCCCCAAGGACTGCATGAATACATTAAATAATAATGGAGACAGACTAGAACCCTGCGGAACACCGCATGATAAGGCACAGGGGCACAATGTCTCATCCCCCAGCACCACCCACTGGCTTCTCCCCGAGAGGAATGAGCGGAACCATTCAAGAACAGTCCCATCCAGACCCCACAGGTCATGCAGCCACCTCACCAGCAGTCCGTGGTTCACAGTGTCAAAAGCGGCCGAGAGATCTAGCAGGATGAGAAATGTTGAACGTCCTGCATCCATCTCCTGGCAGAGGTCATCAACTAAGGCCACCAATGTTGTCTCAGTGCCATAGCCGGGACGGAACCCAGATTGAAAATGGTCCAGGAAACTGATGCTATCTAGATGCCCCTGGAGCTGGATCGCCACCGCCCGCTCAATAACCTTACCTAAAAAGGCAAGGTTAGAAACAGGTCGATAACTGGCGAGCAATCCACGTCCAAAGATGGTTTCTTCAGCAGGGGGAGCACCACTGCCTCCTTGAGGCAAGGCGACAACCTCCCCTGCTGCAAGGACGCGTTCACTACTCTCACCAGCACCGTCCCCAACGTCTCCCTGGAGGCTTTCACCATCCAGGACGGGCATGGATCAAGTTCACAACAGGTGGCCCTCACAGACCCCAAGACATCTGCTGCATTGGCAGGCGTCACTTCCTGAAACTCCCC
This sequence comes from Sphenodon punctatus, assembly GCA_003113815.1. Taxonomy (NCBI): domain Eukaryota; kingdom Metazoa; phylum Chordata; class Lepidosauria; order Sphenodontia; family Sphenodontidae; genus Sphenodon; species Sphenodon punctatus. The sequence goes on from QEPC01011882.1 coordinate 2,442,971, forward strand.
CCACAAAGCTGAACCAGACGGGACCTCCGTCCCCTTGCGCTCTTCCCCTACTTCCCCTAATCTGATGTCAAAGTCGGTCTGAATCCGAGCAATCTTGTCTGAGAAGTAGTTGACAAACTCCTCACAGCGGGCTTGGGACAAATCCTCATCCAGGCGGAGGGAGGCCGGACTAACCAGTCCCCGCACGACCCGAAACAGCTCCGCCAGGTGTGACTTTGGAGATGCTATGAGGATGACAAGGAACTCCTTCCTTTCCATCCTCACAGCCTCAACACAGGACTGCAAATGGGCCCTATGGAGAAGATGGTCGGAGTCAGATCGAGTCCGACGCTAGCATCGCTCTATCCTCCTGCCTAAACGCTTCTTACACAGCAGCCCCCCAGTAAAACAAGGGGCCCTGTGGTGACGAGACCGAGGCAGAGGGCATCTCGGAGCCACCCTGTAAATGGCCTCCTCCAGCAAGCTGTTCCAATGCTGGACTAGCTCATCCACAGAGTGACCTTCCAAGTCCAATGTTTACTCCCTCATAATGAATGACACAGAAGCATTTTGGGTAAAACCTAATGCCTAATAGAAGTTAGGCCTCTGCCCTTTAGACAGAGAGCTATTTGCCCTCTGTAGTCTGCTTTTTAATAATAAGGCCTTAGAAAGTGCTCCACACAGGCCTTAGACCTAGACACTGAGGCACCTCTTCCCAAAACAGATAAGGCAAGTGGCCTTCCAGCTGGGTTCTGTTTTGACACCTTATAGAGTAAATAGTCTGGCCTATATTGTTTTGAGAACCACTAGTTGCAAATATGTAAATACCTTGCTACTCTCAGAATCTTTCAATTTTTTGTAATCTATAACTTTGAGTGACACGCCTGGATGCATTTTCTGTATTTCTATCTATAAAAATGCCTGTACTCTGGGAAGAGTCAGAGAGCTCTGTGACCCTGAGGGGAAAACAGAGTTGCTCTCTCTCTCAGCTCTGGGAGAGTAATAAAGAACTTCTGGCAGATTTTACCAACAGTGCGAGTATACATTTTTCCACCACACCCTGCAACAGGCCCGACATCGCTACAAGAATGCAGCAGACAAGCACTGTACCCCAGCCCCATTTTTTCACCCTGGCGATCTTGTATGGGTTAAGCGTTGCAACTATCCGACTACCCGTCCCTCCGCCAAATTAGATTTCTGATATATCAGTCCGTACGCTGTTCTTCACCAGCTTAATGAGGTTACGTATAGTAAATAGTAAATAAACCTTTATTTGCCGCAACTAAAAGTTATTGGCAATAATAACCATACAAAAACACAATAATCATTGTCTACATGTGATTTACAACTAATATTTCAGCAAAAGTAAAAAGATAACATAAAACAACCCCCCTATCTACGATACCCCACCGCCGTCTCCTAGTCTATCCTAAACCAGCATCCCCTCTAAAGGCGTTCTCCCAATTGTCCCACAGGAGGTCAGTTTCAACTGCACTCCCTATGCCCTGCCATTATTTTTGGGCTTCTCACCCAGGAAACCGAGTTACCAAAAGTTGCTACTGCGTATGTCAGTTCTGAGGCTTTAGCGTCCAAGCATAATTTAAGGTCGGTTCTCAAAGGATGTAGCATCTGGGCTTCACCAAGGGCCAGGAGAAGCTTGCCTCTGATATTTGAGAAGCTGGGGCAGACAAACAGAATGTGCACTGTCGTATCCCTTTGCCCAAGGATGCAAGATCGACATAGTCTTTCTTGCAATTTTACTCCCATATAAAGTCCCTCCAGTATTGCTGATGGGAAAACCCCACATCGGAGGCGTGTGAAGGCACGTCTCATTGAATAATTTGACCAGTTCAAAAGGTAATTAGAGTCAGCCAAAGGTCTTATAGGCGGGGTATATGACAGATTTATCCATTGGCATTGTATCAAAGCTGCATCTATCTGTAATTGTAGATCGGCCAGCCTCTGCTTTATCAGTGTCATGGCCTGCTTAATCTCCCTGGAGACAAGAAATTCTAAGGAGAAACCCAATCTCCCAAGTATGACCTCCCACTGTTTAAGCCATGGGGCAAGTAACCCTTCCTTACTCGCCCTTCCCACAAGGGAGTCGTCCCCCTGGGGTAAGGTGATGGACCACGTGCTCCTGTTGTCAGCCCTCGTGAGAAGGATATTAGATCAGGGCCGTAGGGTCTACTTGTGCTTAGTGGACCTGAGGATGGCCTTCGACTCCATCTGCAGGGCCAGGCTATGGTCAAAATGAGGGCCCTGCGGATGGAGCCAAAACTTCTCCTTTTGTTAATTCATCTGCATGAAGATAATTCTCTCCAGGTCAGAACTCCGGGGACAGGAATTTTGATGAAAAAAAGGTTAAGGTGACTAGAGGGGTGAGGCTGGGTTGCCTGCTGGCACCTGCCCTTTTCAATATCTATCTGAACAATCTCCCCTCCTCCTTGAATGCTGTAGAGACTCACCCACCACAAATTGGGGGTAGAAGGGTGACATCTTTGCTATATGCGGATGACACCGTGCTTATTTCACAGACACTGGTAAGACTCCAAAGGGGAATGCAGGTAATGGAAGATTACTGAAAAAAAGAGGGGCTGTCAATAAACCACGGAAAAACCAAGGTTCTGATTGTGGGCCGTAGGAGTCATGGGCAGACCCACACGTGGTCTATGGACGGTCACCAGATCTCCCAGGTGGGGAGATTTAAATATCTGGGTGTCATCTTCTCGAATGCACCCTCCTGGCGAGAACATTGGAGGGAGGCAAAAAATCAGTCTAGACAGTCAGTAGGTGCCATTCGTAAATTTTATTTCGGCAAAGGTAGTCAGCTGATTCTGCTGGCACTTCATTTGTTCCAGGCAAAAGTGGTGGCATAACTGCTCTATGCCTTTCCGGTATGGGGTCTGGATTATTTAGAACAACTGGAGGTAACCCAGAATGATTTTTTGAGGGCAATCTTGGGGGTCCCTAAGGGAACTCCCTCGGTGTTCCTCCATTCAGAAACCGGATGCCCACCTATCAGGATTTATGCAATACAAACACTGGTTAGATTCTGGTCAAGGGAGGTTACCTATAAGCTCCAGTTACCTTCCCACTCTGCATCCACCCTTCCTTCCATGTATCCCTCCTGAAAAAAAGTGCACCCTGCACCTCCAGCCCCTACCCCTCCAGCACCCATCCAGACCCTGCACAGGTCCAAGTACGAGGTCTGGGCCATCTTGGATGCTCGCTGACAGTATGGGGGACTGCAATACCTTATTGAGTGGGCTGGCTACGGTCCTGAGGATCACTCCTGGGAGCTGGCCTCCTCCATACTTGCCCCTTGCCTAGTATGGGCTTTCCACCACCACAACCCATCCAAGCAACACCCCTCTTGGGGACTTGGGGGGGCTCACCAGGGGGCTACTGTCATGCTCCCCCACCGGTGGCACCCACCAGTGGGGAACCACCCCAATCAGGGGCCGTGCCAGAAACCTGATGCAGCCACCTAGGACCTTCCCCGTCTGGCACCGCCCCCACCCTTACCGGCAATGCAAGACACGCCCTCCCTCATGCAGAAGGCCCCAGCAGTCCAAGGGTAAATGGACGCAGGCCCATCTAGCGTGGCTGATTCGGCCATGCCCCTGTTGCACCGCTCTGCATGCTTGCGGGAACGCGCAGGGGGCAGGGCTTCTGAAATAAACTCTCAGCACTGGTGATTGAGATGGAGAAACTGGCGACTGAGTGAGAGCTAAGTAGTGTGATATTTGCAGAAATATTTTGAGGGTGCATGTGCCTTGTGGTGTGTGTAGTTTAGTGCCTAAGTGTTGTGCCCCTCAGTTGTCTACCCATGTGTGGTTGTGAGTGCGAGTGAGTGAGAGCCTGAGTAGTGTAAGTAGAGTGAGAGACACCTCCACGGAGCTTACCCATTTTCCAATCAGCATGCAAACCCCTTCCCTGCTACTCTTCATCCCTGTGGGCCCCAACTCCCTTTTGCCCTGTCACCCCTCCAGCACCTCCTTCCCCGTTTCCCTCTCTGGTGTGGGTCATGGGTGTTGAGTGAGAGCGTGGGGCCCAGAACTCCCTCAAAATGCTTGGAGTCCTATGATGATAGGGACCTGGACCCAGCAAGGCCTATAGGTTCACATTCTATCCTGATGGGCATTATAGCTCCGAGAGAGCCTCCCTGTGTTCTGAGTCTGGGTCTGTGCGTGGGAACCTTGAGTGAGAGGACGTGTGCCTGCCCTTGGTTCCCTTCTCGTAGTCCCTCCCTGTGACAATTCTACCCATACAGTAGAAATACTAGAGTAACTTTATTGGTTTCACTGCTCATTCTTTATTTACTTGATTGAAACGAAGTGTGGTGGACTTAGTCCCAAACTTTATAACATAAAGTCACTTTTTTAACATTTGTCATTCCTTGACTGGCTTATTGTTAAAAAGACTAAACTTTGAAGGAAGATTACCACTCTTCTGTTGTACACTTGGAGTTCACCAAAGTTATTAAACTATGGGCAGTAGTTTTTCCACACACAGTAATTTTGCTCCTTTTTACTATATTGAGTTTGTTCTTCCAAGGGTTTTTTATTCATCGGAGTCCATGACTGAAGTTAGCATCAAACAGATCCAAAACACAGTGAATGAAAAAAAAAGAGACAATTGCAAGCAGATTCCCTATACTGCCCCAGGTAAGGCCACTGCAACCAACACACTCTGGTTTGGGAGGGAGAGTTGTTCACATGAGTCGTTCCCCTCTCCCCAGTAATCTGGGTGTGGGGGCTGCCATCATAGGTCCCTCCATGGCACGGTTTGGCTGCAGAGCCATCCATATGGGACAAGACAGATCAAATAGATCCAAAACATAGTCGGAATGCCACCATGCAGCAGGATCAGGCACCCTGGGAAGAGCTGTGGCAAAACAGCTGATGGGGGAGTCCAGAGGTGTGCCCTTAGCCAGCCCAGGTATATGCACCAAACAGCTCTGCTGGGCCTCCCATCAGCTGTTTGATGGCTGGGGTGAGGGTGCTCCTCTGGGCCTGATCCTCCAGCCTCACCTCACAGCAGGGCCTGAATTGATGGGACGGAGACTGTAAGCCCAGTTTAGCCCAGGTGGTCATGCCTTCACCTGTGCTGCATCAGTCCATATGTCCCATAGCAGCTGGCCATCTTCCCCAAGCCTGTAGTGGGTAAACATCTGGCAGCAACCTACCAGACAAGCAGGTGACTCCCAGGCTAATACAGGCTACTGTCTCATTTGTTTTCACCCAGTGTCAAGGTCAATAATGTCAGTATTTCATTGCGTATGTCCCTTCTAAGTATCCTTTGTCTGGGTAATTCTTTTTCTGCATAGCTTGTACACATGGGAACATATCTGACAAAATATGGCATATTTGTATCACCAATCACTCTGCAACCTTTTCCCGATAATTTGTAAAATGCAAAAAAGATTCATTTGTTCAGACATAAAATATCAAGGATTTTTATTCAGGACATGGATTTTTTTCTTGCATTCCTACAGATAGAGTATGGTTTCTTATCTAGCACCAACTTTTATTTTTTTGAAATGAAGAATGAAGTAAAAATTAAACGGAAAATTAATTTATTACAAGAACAGTTCTGCCACTGTAAGAACAAAGGAATCAGTGAAGATTTCACTAGAAGCAAGCATCTTTGCAAGAGAAGAACTAATTTTCCCTAACATATTGACTGATAAAGTGGGAGTGTAACATCTGAAGAATGTAAAGGAGGTAGACGTTGTTATGAAGAAGCAAATGCAAGGGTATGCAAAAAAGTTCATTTTGAAAAAAGTACAACAGAAAAACCTAATGAACAACAACAACAACAAAAAAAGCATTATCTTCTACCAATCCAAATATACCATGCCTTCCATATGGAAGCTTCCTTAAAAATTTGGACAAAGCATTGAAAAGGCTAAGTCACTAAATCTAAACCAGTGATGGTAAACCTTTTACCTGCCCCAGACTACTTGAAAAACAGTACAAGCTCCATAGGACAGATAAGAGCAGGGTATTTAAAGGGTTTGTTCCGTATTGGGGAAGAAAGAGGAGCATCTCGATCATGGATCTTTACCATGAACTGATCCCTTATTCTTGACTAAATGCCCTTATGTCTGGTCCCTTTCCCTTAGCCTGTTGTTTCAGTGGTTGAAGGCAGGGTCTGGATGTACCTGCCAGATCCAGTAATTGGATTCCTGGATCTGGCTACTCACAGTGCCTGTAGTATTGCTAGAGCAGTTCACTGACTGGTGCCAGCTGCTGTCTTAAAGGGGTCACAGTCCTCCCTGACTGCACTCTACCACAGTCTGTCTCCCAGAATCAGCAAACTTTGTGCTGCTAATTAAAGTCCCACACTAAAATGCTGAAAAAAGTATTATAATTATAATGAAAATTTTAATACTCCAATCAATATCCACTTCATTTTGTCTTTTGGGTTTTGTCAAAGGGTTTTAAGTGTTACATTTACTTTAAATGCATTCACTATGTGCATATACTGGGAAGATTAATACTGATGTGCTGAGGGGGAGAAATGATGAAACATAGATTAATATGAGCCGAATAAATAGGATGAAAACATATGCTTTCAGACATTACAGAAAGCCCCTGCGGCAGTGTCATGGAACCACATCAGGGTTACTTTGCGGTGGCAATTTCCATGACCTGTGAATGGATCTACTACATGGTGGTACTCAGACCTTTGTTCTGAAAACACCTTACCTTAAGAACATAAGAAGTGCCATACTGGGTCAGACCAATGGTCCATCAAGCCCAGCATCCTGCCTCTGACAGTGGCCAGTCACGGGGGCCTGGGAGAAGGACCCAACAGGTCACCATGATATCCATTCCCTGTGGGTCATCCCCAGGCTCCAGACAGTAAAGGGTTTTGTTCCCCAATCCTATCTGGCTAATAGCTGCTAATGGAACTATCTTCCAGAAACTTGTCCAAACCTCTTTTAAACTTAGCTATAATGCTGGACTTGACAACCTCCTCTGGCAGTAAATTCCACAACCTAATGGTATGCTGAGTGAAAAAATACTTTCTTTTGTCTGTTTTCACTCTGCCACCTGTGAGTTTCCTGGAGTGTCCCCTAGTTTTAGTACTAGTTGAGAGGGTAAATAACCGTTCCCTGTTTACAAATTCCACACCACTCATGATTTTATAGACCTCTATCATATCTCCTCTCCGCCGTCTCTTTTCAAGAAAACCCACACAAGTTGTGAAATAATGCCTGTCTGTGTCTGATTTTACTTCCACAAGACATTGGGTAAAAACAGACATGAGTTGGGTCCAGACCCAATAGCACATGTAACCACGCACCTCCAGATGTTGGCCTGAGATTACCCCAGTCTGTCTTGGGGACTAGCCCAGGCTCTGACCTCCGGACAACTTCTGTGGTCATAGCCCATACTAAGGCCCTCCCGCCCAGGCCAAAGCAGACCTAAGTGAGTGAGCACATCTGTGCAGCTGTGGGGGCTGCCATCGCTGTGCCTTATTGACCATCATGGTGGAGAGGGGGGACTGGGAGCACGATCGTTGTGCCCCCAGTCATACCTGGGCCGTGTGGCTGGTGGGATGGATTCCCGGGTACAGTCACATCCGTCTTTTGCCCTGACCTGGCCCAGCCTGTGTCACCCAGGATTTTCCACCTCAGGGCAGCCCAGGGAGTGGTCCCACCGGCCACACGTCTGTTTTTACCCATTGTCACTGATAGTGAAGAAACTGAAGCTTAGATGAGAAAAGGAAAAACCAAGACAAGATAAATCTGATGTGATGTATTACAAAGCTGCAGATGGATGGCAATACATCAGAGAAGATAAAGCTACCTTGGCCTATAAAGGGATACAGTTGGAAAATTGTTTCCTTATACTTACAAAATTAAGGCTGCTGTCTGCATTCCTGCATCTGTAGAGTTCATCATGCAGTGTCCTTTTTTTATGAGGCACGATAACACATATGACTGCCATTTATGATAAGGTCAGTGCCCCCCTGGTGCATGCACACCCATGCAGAAACCGCACGCACGTCCATTGTGGGCATATTATGCCTTTCTGAAACTGCACACATGCGCAAGGGTATACACAGGATCCGCTGGGCATGGGATTGACCCCAATAATTCACAGACTCATACTATTTGAAGCATTTAAAAAGGAATATCCCATTAAATATGTAGAAGGAATGTATGTAATAAGTGGGAAATACAGAAATAGTTTAGATAATTGAAGTCAGAAATAAACCGCACAGAAATACAACTAGGAAAACAAAGGTTTCACTAACAGAAAATGAAGCCAAATGGTATTTGCGTTTCTACTTACATTTCTAACATTTCAAATCCCAGAAGATGAGGCCATTGAATAGCGAAGGTGAAATGAACAAGCAGGTTGAAAAATTAGAGTGTGCTCAAAATTAAGAATCTGGAATGACAAGTTGTAAGTCTGGTTCATTATGCAGGTGAGGAGGTAAATGACAGTTTTGATTCATTATACAACAAAACACCTGGCAGATATGAAGATCCCCTTGACAAAGTCCTCGGTGTTCTGATGGACCATATGTTTCTAGAAAAGAATGTATGAAACATTTTGTTTTTAGGTAGAAACCATCAGAGCAACTGACCGATTTGTAACACCTGATTGCACCAACTAGTTCTCCTTTGTGTGTTTGGCTTGGACTGTGAAATCAAGATGCAAGTTGTGGAAGCTCAGTACACCAAGCAGACTCTAGAGAGTGCCATTAGCCAACCACAGTTCAGGCTAGACAGATTCTTAGACATTATGAAATTAATAACCACAAGCTGAGAACCGAAAGTCATGTGCATCACATATATTAGCTAAAATGGTGTGAAGTACTAAAGCCCAAGCAGACCAATTGTTGAAGTATTAAATTGGGTCTCGGAATACTTGCAGAAAATGTGGCACAATGTACCACACCTTGGGAGAACACTCAGTCTGTCCTGCATTTAGAAAGAAATTATCTTCATGGCAAAAGAAGCATAGGACACAATGCCTAGCTCAGCTCAATTCAGATCAATGTCAACAACAACAACAACAACAACAACAAAATTCCTTTAGTGGCAGAGCAGATGTGATGTCACACTCTCAGTAGCTCTTTTTAAATGGGCCATAGCTGGAGGGGGCAGTCTGTGGGCATGCCACTAGGTGGCAGTGCAGGGTGTGGGAGCACACGGGCACACACCCATCCCCTACACAGAGCAAACTAAATTTTTGCCAGTTGTTCCCTACAGGTGGGATGGGTGGAGGTATGTGTTACATGGGAACACACACACAGTCACCTCCAATTTCAAATGGGATACATCCACTCATATCACTGCTTGGACATGCATGGGCATGAGTGGGGGTGTTTAATTTTTAAAAGGGACAATGTGAGAACTCTACATTGGTCACACAGTGGCTAACAGAAAAAAGTTGAGTAGCTCAGAGGAAGCTTATGACATCTACCACCTGACTGGAGACTAGTCAGCATGGCAGTTTACAGGAAACGAAATTGGAATAAAGGTCTCTCGAGATACCAGCATCCTTATTTAAGAATGCAAAACAGATTATGCTGTAATGACTGGGAAGCCAAAGAGGGACATCGAGAAGTTGATGTGAATTTTAAACACGTTCAGCAAAAGCGCTTTGTCCTTACTTTCAAGACCTTTTATGGTCTTGCCCACTCCCATCTCTCTGTGCTTGTTTCCTGCCACACTCCCATCTGCAAGCTCCACTTCTACTCTACCACCACCCTGGGCTGCTCCCTTGCTCCTTGAAACATGTCCATCCCTTCTCCCTTGCTGTCCCCCATGCCTGCAACTCCCTTCCTGCGTACATATGTTCTGCTGCCTCTCAACCTTCAAATTCCTTCTGAAAACCTACATCTTCCATCAGGCTTTCCATAGCTCCTCGCTTCCTGAGTAGTCATCCTGATTTTCTTAGGCTTCCCCTTTTCTCTTGTAACTAAAGCCATTTTACACAGACGGCCGCACCCACCGCTGGCTGTTCTGGCGGAGGTGTGGGGGCATCCGTGGGAATGGCCTGGAGGTGCGGGGGAGGGGTGTGTGCTGGGTGTGCACCCATGTAAACACAGTAGGTGTTTGTAGGCAGTAGGTGTTTGTGTATGCACGTTCCTGGAGCACACCCATCTAAACCCACCTACGCGCATCTCCATCCACAGGGCCATCCAGAAAACCAGAGGAAGCCCCGTGGATGAAGATGGGTGGAGGTGGGTATGTGTCGGTGTAAAAGGACACACACACCCCTATCTGTGAAAATGGCCTATGATAAGCATGTGAACGTGCAACTTTGTGGATCTCTTTGTCCCATCTCTTTTTCTGTTTCCCTCGATGTTGTCTCCCCTCCCTTGTCTTTCTTAGATTGTAAGCCCACTAGAGCAGGAAGCTGTCTAGAATTGATTACTGTAAAGCTCCAGGTACATTGGTGTTATTTAAACCTTTATTAATAATAATAGTAATAATGATAAAAAATAAATAATAAAAAAAATATTAATAATTAAATAATAATAAAAATAGTGTGACACAAAACACTTGCAAGCTATGACCTAATCAGGAAATCCAAAAAGAATCCAAGAAACTACATATGAAACTGGGAAATTTCAAAAGAAAAGAATAAAAAGGATTAGGGGTGTGCACCAGGCCCACATGTCATTTTTGTTTTTCGTTATCGTTATTAAAAATTGGCATTTTCATTATCGTTATTAACAACATTGTTGTTTTCATTATCAGTGGGTGTTTTTACACACACGTTTATCCTGGGTGTTTGCTGTTACATCCTGAACTTCCTATGTGTCTAAATCACTCACCCAGATCTTAAACATCTGAATCATTGAACTTCTGTGTAGAACTTCTCCCAGAACATTTGTGTGTAAAAAGTTCTCCTGATAAACTGCTTTGTTCCAGGCAGCTATGGTCACTTGGTTTCCATGGCAGCCTGTCATGTCTACAGCTGTGGTTACTTTAGGCTGCCTCAGGGCAGTGTGTGTATGAAGAATGCATCCAGGAACTGCCTCAGCGCAGTGTGTGTGTGTGTGTGTGTGTGTGTGTGTGAAAAATGCATCCAGAACTTACTTGTGGACATGTAAACCCAGAAGACTGAAAAAAATGGAACTTTAAGGTATGTGTAAAAATGATCATTGTCACTATAGTTATTGGTATTGGTATCGTTATCGATTCCTGTGCACAAATGAAGATCTCACGATACCGCTAACAATACCAAAGGTGTTACCATAAGATCTTGTGATATCGGTAACTATACTTGATAGACTGATAGGCTTGATAGGCTGTGTTGTGTCCAGTGTGGTGTGTGGTTGGCTGGCTGTATGTGTGTGGTCTAGGGTTTGACTGTCTTGTGTGTATTGTGTTGTGTGAGCTGAGAGGATGGCATGCAGGAAGGCACAGATGAAGAAGGTGGAGGTCGAGGAGGCTGGACCATTCAGTGAGAAGGTGGAGGTGGGCTCCTCTTCTGAAGAAGAGGGCAGCAAAGGTGCCAGAGCCAGGTTTGTAATATTTATTTATTTATTGTTCCATAGAACTTTGATGAGGGATGGTAGAAGTTAGAATACCAGCCTCTAGAGCAAGCTGGCAGGTGTGCAGGTGAATGGGTGGGTTGGCAGAAGTCAGGTATGAGTGGCAGCAGTACCCGAAGACACTTAAGGGTCTCAACCTGCACACAGCACCACCCAGGTGGAGGATATGGGTGGGCAACAGGGAAAGAGGCAAGGAGGAAGCAGCTGGCATCATCCATCCAGTTGGCAGACAAGACAGGATGAAGAAGAACAAAGCTAAAAGATCTGCTTTGTGGGACCATTTCTATCCCACCAAAGGAGACTAGACTACGCTCAATGCAAGATAAGTCAGGGGGCAGGAACAACAGGGAATGGATTGCCAGAGACTGGCCACTGGCCAGCCACTTGTGGAGAGTGAGAAGAGACAGGATGCTGGCACGGCTTTATAGACCATTGCTCTGACACAGTATGGCACTAATGCTCCTATCTTCTTATGTTTTTTAGATCTGTGACAAAGAGATCAAAAGAGCGGCCCAGGGGGCCTCATCGGGGCTAATTGCCCATATAAACAGCATTCACCATGTGGCCCTGGTGAAGAAGGCCTGGAAGCAGGTGGCCTCTGCTTGTGCCACTGTCAGCAGCAGACAGCAAGGGAGATGCCATCATCGTGCTTCCCTCTCCAGGTCTGCTAGTATTGACTCCCCAAACCCTGAGGAAACGTGGTTTGGGCGGCTGAGCCAGCTCAGCCTTTTTGTCCCTTCCGGGACCCACTCTCAGAGTG
>QEPC01011882.1:2510125-2524623 GCA_003113815.1 Sphenodon punctatus
CCTGCAACATGCATAAATAACCACCAAGGGTGGTTAAAGGGTAGTTAGCGTCATGTCTGTTTTCACCCATTGTATTGTGGGAGTGGCCAAACTGTGGTGCTCAGGAATTTCAAGTGCAGCTCTTGGCTATATCTAGTGCTGGGCCGATGCTGCTTTGATGGTTCTGCATCTTAGTTCATTGCACCCAAGTCTTGGGCAGCTGAAAAACTGCTACTTCTATTAATCTAAGCAGTCAGGGCTCTGGAATTTTATTAGAAACCTTTTCTATAGAAATTTATTAAGGTTCTTTATGAATGGAATTATTCTATAGAATGGAATAGCAAACATCCTTTTTGATGCTTTTTAAAAAACTCAGTCAATGTCTACAGCAAGATTATTTATAATTCAATTGATCTGTAGGGAATGGTTAAAGACTTTGGAAAAGATTCCCTTTTCTATCAAATTCTATAGTACTCTTCTTTCAAGGGGTTCAAACTTTCACCTAGTTCTCATTCGTGAAGCCCCAGTGAAATACGATAGATATTTATCCTGTCTGGATGTATTCTGAATACATCTAGGGATGGGCGAAACTGGTTCCGGGGTTCGGGGTTCGGCCCGAACTTGGGGTGTTTGGACCGTTTGTGAACCCCCTGAATCCAAACTGTCTCCCGCCTGAACCGGCCGAACAAAGTTCGGGTTCCAAACTTGTTCGGGCGGCGGGTGGGGGACGGGTGGGACCCGTTTTCCCCTACCCCCTACTGGCTGCATGGGTGGAAGGGGCACTGGGGCTCACCTCCCCCCCCTCCGTGCAGCCCTCAGGGGAAATTAAAAAACAAAACAAAAAAACCCTGCCTACCCCACCCCAGGGATTGTCCTACCTGTTGGTGCCAAAGCTCCGGCCCTGGGGCTGGCACAAGTAGTGGTGGTGGCAGCAGGTCCCACGGCGCTCCAGAGCACTTCATGCCTAGGCCTTCCGAGTCATGTGACAGGTTACATGACCTGGAAGGCCCAGACCTGAAGTGCTCCAGAGCACCGTGAGACCCGCTGCTGCTACCACCACCAGACCCAAAGCCCCGGCACCAACAGGTAGGTCAGACTCCGCTCCTGGGTCCAGCAGTGGCAGCAGCAGCAGGTCCCACAGTGCTCCCGAGCGCTTCAGGCCTAGGCCTTCTGGGACATGTGACCGGTCACATGACCCAGAAGGCCTAGGCATGAAGCACTCCGGAATGTTGTGGGACCCGCTGCTGCTGCCGCTACCACCACCAAACCTGAGGCCAGAGCCACGGCACCAACAGGTAGGGCGATCCCGGGGGGGGGGGGCTGGGTTTTTTTTAAAAAAATTGAGGCTGCTTAGGGTGGTGGGGGAGGTGAGCCCTGGCACCCCTTCCAAACATGCAGCCTGGAGGGGGGAGGAGGGGGGGAAATGGGTCCCCTATCCCTCACCCAGCACCCAAATGGGTTCAGCCCCTCCCAAACAGCTTTGGACCGAACCCCCCGAAGCCCAAACAGTTTCGGGGGACTGAACCCCAAATGGGACAAACACCTCGGGGTTCGGCCATCCCTAAATACTGCTTTAAATGCATGCTTGATGGACAATTCAGATCCCTAGTCTTTAAAAGTGAAGTGTCATAAACTTTTAAATCCACTCACTTTGATAGATGCTGTTGCTGTTCTCTGACTCTGACGTCTCCACAACATGCTAAATCAGGTCTTGTGAGATGCTCTTCCTGTCAGTCAACATCTCTGTTGTACAGCAGGAGCACACAACTGAAGCAAAATATCAAAGGAATCCATGCAAAGCCGGGCAAGTTCAGGATGGCAAGGCTGAACAGAGCTGGTTGTCAAGCAGCTGCATGGTAACATCCAAACAGATCAACTCAGCAGTGAGGCAGGGTCAGGATACAAGCTGACACTGCCACTACATATGACAGCATGAAGTTGGACAGGAGCACTCCCACGATGAACTGTAGCAAAGCAAGGCATAAGAACACACCGAGCAAGACTGATAGCAAAATGTCAAGTACTTGTCTATCTTTGGATCCTCAGTAGCATTTGTAGAATCTGAAAATAGAGTAGTGAATATCGCAGCTACTTTCTACTCCCTGGGATTGATTGAGAGAAACATGGTATTGATGAGAATACCTACTCCTTAAATAGCACTTATTATCTTCAAAGCTCAGACTGCTTTCTTTCCAAAGGACCTAAGTATCATCAGCCCTCTGTGGGGTGCTCTCCATACCATTCTAACTGTCAAAAAAGCTTCCTCTTAAAATAGAGTTGCCCACATGTATAAATACCAAATCACACAACCCCATTAATCCCTGAAATGATTTGCTTTCATTCAGCCCTTAATTCCCCACCAAGTCCCTAGCCTGCTTTTCACCTGAACTGGCACCTGCCTAAAACTACAGTAAGTTCAAAAGATGCTAATTTCTTCATCCTCAGGCTGTCTTGCCCAAGGGAAACCCAATACTTTCAGGTCTGCAATAGAGCTGAGTGCCCACAAAAATGGGTAACCTGTCGAATTTCCAGTAACCAAATCAGTCTGCTAATGATGGGGCAGTACCATTTGATACCTGATTGTGACCCGATCAGGTGTCCAATGTTCCAAAATGTCAACTTCTGGTTCTGGAAAGCTGACCTCTAGTACGGATTCTTTTTTTTTAGATTTTTGTCACTATACTATACCGACTCCTGACATAGATTTTTCAGGTATCTGTCAAGTTCTGACAAATTGTTTGACAACCTCCAGTCCCAGAAAACTACTTTGGTCTGTGTGTGTGTGTGTGTGTGTGTGTGTGTGTGTGTGTGTGTGTATGTAATCTGCTTTTTTGGTTTTCCAACTTGATTTGGCTGGAGACAAAGTGGGGATACTGCTGATATACCATGCACCCACCTTTATGGCAGCCTCCCTGCACGCACTGACCGAGGTGGTGGCTGAGGTGATCTTGGGGTCCCCCAGGACGGTAGTTCTGAGGGACTTCAATATCCATGCCGACGTCAGTCTTGGAGGGGTGGAGCATGAGTTCATGGCCGCCATGGCAACCATGGGCCTGTCTCAGAGAGTAGTAGGCCCCACACATGTTCGCGGACATACCCTGGACATGATATTTTGCACAGTCCTTGAGGTGGGGGATCCGTTAGTGGGGGAGGTATCAACAGTGCCCTTGTCCTGGACGGATCATTATATCCTCCAGGCAGATATCCTGGCACATGTCAGCCCCTGGGAGGGTGTGGAACCAGTTAGGTTGGTTCGTTCCCGAAGGCTTATGGAACCTGAATGGGTCCAGGTAGCTCTAGGGGATGTTTCCTTTGACCTTGATGGCCTCTTGATTGGATGACCTCATCTCCAGGTGGAATACCGTGCTAATGGAGGCCATTGACTGTGTGGCTCCCAGGGGTCCGCTCCCGAATTGCTGACAATGCAGCTCCCCGTGGTATACCATGGAGCTGCAGCAGTTGAAGCGGGAAGGGTGGTGGTTAGAGCCACGGTGGCATCATTTGCATACTGAAGTTGACCAGTTGCAGCATAGAGTCTGGTTACGTACCAATACTGTGGTGGTGCGGACAGCAAAGAAGGTTTTCTTTGCTGCCCTCATTGCGTCTGCTAAGTCCCACCTGGCTGAGCTGTTCCAGGTGGTGAGGGGGATGGTCAGTCCGGCTTCCCTCCACCTGGATGTAGAACCATCGAATACTCACTGTGATTTGTTTGCGGACTTTTTTGTGGATAAAATTGCTCAAATTCACCACAGTTTTTATGCGACTTTTTTAGCAGGGAACGTATCAGAGGCAGTAGAAGCCCCTCCTTATCCTGTTTTGTGGGATGAGTTTTGGGCGGTTTCGCCCTCAAATGCGGGGGATGCTCTTGGGACTGTTCGAGCCACCTATTGTGAACTAGATCCTTGCCCGTCCTGGCTGGTTAAGGCTAGCTGGGAGACATTGGGGCCATTGTTGCTGGGGATAGTCAATACCTCCCTTGGGGGGAATGGGGTGCCTGGCTGTCTCAAGGAGGTGGTGGTGAGGCCCCCGCTCTAGAAACTATCTTTGGACATTGATGCCCTTGCCAATTATTGTCCAGTCTCTAACCTTCCCCTTTTAGGGAAGGTTATTGAACGGGTGGTGGCTCAGCAGCTTCAGGGACATTTGGACTGGGTTAACTTTCTCGATCCCTTGCAGTCAGGAAGGGGTGGCATAAAAATTTTAATATAAAATAAATATAAATAAATATATACTGATTGGGAATTGGTAAATCAGAAGATCGGTACCAGACACACCTGATTTTGGGGGGTTTCCTAGTACATAATCGTACTCAGCTGGCTCCCACTCTCCTGCTGTTTCAGCCTATATGTAAGACCTGGCTGTTCCGTCAGGCTTTTGTGGAGGGGTAGGGGTGGGGTGGGGTGGGGGTGGGGTTTTTCCCCACATATTGTATTTTTAAATTGTTTTAAAATTTTATATTGTTTTAATTAATGTTGTTTGCCGCCCCAGGCTGCCCTGCGGGCAGGAGGGGTGGAATATAAATTTTAAATGAATAAATAAAAAATAAAAATAATCAGCACTCAGGTAACCCACTGGCTACCTGAGGTGGTACCCAAAAATGTATTACCCACAAGTTCAAAATTGGTACTCATCAGGGTTACACAGTCTCTCTCAGGAGATAGCAACAACTTGAAATACAGAGAGTTTCCAGTGTCCTTACACTTCAGCTTGCTTCATATCAGACTTGCAGACTACCACTAGACATTTGACAGAGTTGCCACAGAAGCTGACATTCTTTATCCAGTCAGTGCCAAATTCAGTCAAGTTGGACACCTGAGAAATGATGGTGTGGGCCCTCTCCTTAAAATGATACCAAAATAGTAAAAAAATATACAAAAAACAAGATCAAAACCACAAGCAAATTCAGCCATCCAGACCTCTTGGTCATACATCTAGGGGGAAATGACTTGGGGCTGGCCAAAAGGCTCGGCCTCCTAAGAATAATGTAAAAGGACATCAGAGCCATGAAGGAACTCTGGCCAGACCCTGAGATATGATAATTCAATATACAGGAGTGTAGGTCATGGTGTTATGCGCTCAACTCCCCCACTCCAAAAAATAGACCAGACTAGGATTAAGAATAGCAAGATGATGGGTAAACTGTTGGAGAGCATGGGTGGGTGCACAGTGTATCACCAGAGAACTAGATTTCAAGACGGGTCACTATACAATACATTTCTGATTGCGTGCACCTGTCAGACCAAGGAAATGACATTTGACTCAGTGACATTAGACTTACGTTCCAGGAGTGGCTGGGAATTCCTATCCTGTCTCCTCCTATTCTCAACTCCCCTGACCCCCAAAGATGGCGGAGATGGTCCCACTTTATAGGCAGGACCAGCACCAATGCAGCCACTTCACCCCTCCCCCAGAAGTTTAGCTGGCAGTGAAGCTATTTTTGGTTCCTTCTCTGATATTGGCACAGAGTATGCTCTACTAGAGGCTGCACTTAGCTATATAGGGGTAGAACCCCAGATATTGAGGCACCCCCAGATATAGCAAGGTGTGCCCTGATATGGGATGCCATGGGTGATGCTGTATTCAATAAAGTTGCGGACAAGGCCCCTTTCCACACCAACTTCATGTCATGTGGTCTTTTGAGACGTCTCCACAAATTCCTTACTCTCCAAGTTTAATTCTCTTCCTCACCCCCAGAAGAATCTGGACTAGACCAGAAAAAGGTCACTGGTTTTCTGAATTTCAGTCCAGAGTCCTATGTATAGGACAGCTACTAAAAAGTGAGTTCAGATTATAATATTGGTTTAGTGGAAAGTCAGTGAGTGAATAACAAAAAGTGCTTCAAAATCTTTACTAGGAAAGACTAAGAAATTGCAAACTGACTTGTGCCACTGGGATAATAATTAGAGTTTTTGAGGTGAATTAAGAGTGTTCTTTATGAATCTCAAACTATTCATGTACCAGTTTAACCCATGTAGCTTTGAAATGTGAAAAAATTCAGGCCTGCCCCTCTTCCCATTAACGTCTGCTTCTTATTGACATCAGTGAAACACAGTCAGTGTCCTTAGTTACTAAAACGAATGGAGCTCAATTCGTTTTAGTAACTGAACAAAATTAAACTCAGTCAGTCCCACTGATCCAAAAATTCATCTTTGAAGTAAGCCCAGCTGGAATTGACACGGTTCCACCAGGGATGATCCTGTCATGTTCTCACAGCTAATTTAAATACTTTGTTTTAGCTTGCTTCTCCTATGCACAGTGCTTGACAGGAAAAAATGATTATTTTGTAGTAGCTGTAGTAAAATTGTAGTGATGTGTGACGATATCATTGCCTTAGGCAGGAAGTGCTACAGATGGGAGAATCAGCAGACTAAGGGGATGGGATTCGAAAGCAAAAGCAGCTTTGTTGTGCTTAATTAATTACATGCACCAGTATGTTATTTATGTCCCTCTTTCTTTAGGAATAACAAAGGAACTCTGGAGAGCTAGGAAATCAATGGTTCCATAAAAACAAAAAACAAAAAACAAATGCTAAAAGTTGATATAAAGACTAAGTATGAAGTAATCAAAAATGAACATAGTAAAGAGATTAAACATTAAAATTAATTTAAATCCTCCTGAGTATAGGAGGTAAAGAGTTCTAAGCTTGCTTTGCTGCTGACTCCAAAGTGACTTTGACCCTTTTTACACAGACACTCTAACACCGATAAAATGGATGTTATATTTTATTATACATGGTACAAGGCAACATTGCAGCCTTACAACATGAACCCTTTTCACATGAGATGCCTCCAACCAGTTTCGCTGGGTGGAGATGGGTGGAGGAGTCTGTAAACACCGTGGGCGATAGGTGTAAGAGCGTGCATGCTCCTGCACAACACCCATCCCCACCCACCACCCACCCATGGAGCAATCGGCAGCGGAGTCCATTGCTCCATGGGTGGGTGGTGGGTGGAGATGGGTGTTACACGGTAGCACACATGAACCTTCACCCAACGCATGCAGTGTTTACACAGACACCTCCACCTATCTCCACCCAGTGAAATGCACCCAACCCATCGCCCGTGGTGTTTACACAGACGCCTCCACCCATCTCCACCCAGCGAAACTGCGTGGAGGCATCTCGTGTGAAAACGGCCCATGTTGCAGGGCTGCAGTGTTGCCCTCTACCATGTATAATAAAATGTAACACCCATTTTATCGGTGTTAGAGTGTCTGTTTAAAAAGGACTTTTGAAGTAGAGCCACGTTGAAAATTAATTTCGAATGGAAGTTTTGGTGAATATTCAAATTTTGAATCAAGAATTTCAGTTCTGAATTTGTGAAATTTTAATTTCCCTATTCAGTCGTCTGCGCTTTGGAGCAGCCACTCACCCTTTTATCTCAGTTTTTCTGTCTGTAAAATGGGGAAACTAATTTTCAAATATCTTCTTCAGAAAACTGTGGTTGGTTACCATGAAATTTCACCACTGTCTTCAGTGGGTGAAAACAGATGTGATGGGGACATGCTTTGGACCGCGAGTCACTGGCACATCTGTTTGGTGCCACCAGATGTTGTCCCGTTTCTACCTCAGGCTGTGTTGGTGACTATCCTGGGGTATGATTGCCCATCATGGTGTGAGTTTGGAGCACAGTGCAGGAAGGGCCAGCCTCCTGCACATTTGTTATGTTCTTGGACTGGGCCATGTGGCTGGTAAGATGACTCCCAAGCTGCAGTCATGTCAGGTTGATGCTCTGCCCTGCCCTGGGCCGTGTCGACTGAGATTTTTTGCCCCGGGGCAACTGAGAAGTGCTCCTGTTGAACGCAACTTTCTTTTTTTTTTAACCCAGTGATACTACTATGTTTTGAAGGCTATTTCATGCCTGTACCATGCTTGAATATACAAAGTATTCATACATGCCACATCCTCTCCAGACTGCAGCAGGTGATTAAACTATGTTCTGCGGTGGGGATATCCATGAAGGGTTCTGCACTGGGTTGTGCTAGGTACGTAGCTATGAACAAACTAGACATTGGGTGTTTTTTAGACTGATGCAGATCCTGGACACCCCTGGGGCTGCTGGCGGCAGAGCTGCCCCTCTGCTTTGAATATCTGGTGGGCGGCTTTATATGGACTGCCAACCTGGGGGTGAAATGGACTGGCGCGGGCAGAAGCAGAGCTGCTGTCCATCTATTTATACCCATTATGATCATTGCTGTGATAAATATTTATCTGCGGGACCACATCATCTCCCAGATTCTGAATCGGTCCCTGCAGTCATCCGGGGATGCCCTACTCAAGGTCCACTGAGTTTTTCAGGGGGCTACAAGAGGACGTTCTCGGTGGCTGCACCTCGGCTGTGAAACTCCCTTCCAGTGGAGGCCCAGCTGGCCCCTTATCGGCCCTCCTTTTGAAGAAGTTGTAAGACCTGGCTGTTCTGCCAGGCATTTGGCAGGGGAGATGGATGATCAGGTGGGGGGAGTGGGTTGGGGTGGGATTTTTACCCTTTTTTATGTGTTGTTTTTAGTTTTATTGTTGTTTGGTTATTGATTGTAAGCCGTCCTGAGCTGCCTGTGGCAGGAAGGGTGGGTAGCAAGATTTTTTAAAATAAATAAATAGATCCCCTTGAGCTCACACTACAGGCCCTTCTTTACCCCATTTGGAAGATCAAGCTTCATGACCATTACTCATTTTTTACTCTGTCCTTATTTATTCTAGGAAATATGTAGGAGACTGTGCTAGGAGTTTGGCTGAATAAGAACTAAACAAAAGCTGACTCGACTTCAAAGTTTGGACCAAACTTTGGACCAAACTTCTCAGACAATGCACTACACATTTATTTCACACTACATATTAATGCACTACACATTTATTTAGACTTGGGATACAGTGGAAGTTGTCCAGATTTACAAAAAGGGGGCTAAATCAGATCCGGCCAATTATAGGCCCATCAGCCTCCTGTGTGTCGCTGGTAAAATCTATACTAAATATCTATTAGAGAAGTTTGTGGAGTGGTTGACACAAGCAAATGCCCTCTCGCCAGAGCAAGCAGGATTTCAAAAAGGGTGCTCTACAATAGAGCAATGCTATGTCCTTTATCATTTGGCCTGCAAATACAGGGCCCAAAATGGTGGTTTTTATGTCGCTTTTCTTGATCTCAAAGCGGCTTTTGATTCTGTGGTTAGGGCCGCTCTGTGGAGGAAATTGCAGGCCTCCACTATTGATAGAAGACTACTGGCCCTGATCTACTTGTTGCATGAGCATTCCTCCCTTGTCATTAAGGTGGACCAGTATGGTTATATTACTCCTCCAATTTCCACCTTGCTGGGAGTAAGACAAGGGTGTGTTTTGGCCCCGGCCCTCTTTAATTATTTCATTGATGAGATAAAACCTGTTATGGCAGATACGCGCTTTTTCCCACCGAAGTTGGCTGATCGTTTTGTGGGTGTAGCCATTTGCAATTTTAAAACCTGCAATTATTTTGTAAGAATGTTTTCAGAAAGCTTTTAAAAAAACTGGCCTACAAGGGGTCCCCAAAACTTTGCCCATGTACTCCCATTTTGAGACTTGAATATAATTCTGTGATTGAAAACAGCAACATACTATACTTAACCTCTTCCAATTTCATCAAAACAATAGGAATGGGCGAACGGAACGGAGTTCAGAAATTCGGTTTGGTTCGGTTCAGTCTGAAATTTGAGTGTGGAAATTCGGTTCGGTTTGATTTGGTTTGAAATTCGAGTTCGGTTTGGAAGTTCGGTTCAGTCGACTGAACAGACCAAGTTCGGTCAAATTCTGAACATCCAAACCAAGTTCAGCCATTCAAAACCAGATTTTTTTGGGGGGGGGGTGTTGCCACTAGGGATGGGCGAACAGAATGGAGTTCGAAAATTCGGTTTGGTTCAGTTTGGTTTGAAATTCGAGTTTGGTTCGGAAGTTCAGTTCGGTCAACTGAACAGACCGAGTTAGGTCTGAACTCTGAACTTCCGAACCGTGTTCGCCCATCCCTACAAAACAATGGTGTTGTTATTGTGGGGTAACTTTGTACTCCAGAATCTATTACTGTGCGGTATACAATCAATTTTCATTACATATGACAGCAGAAGTCAGTATGTGTCACAATACATACACACCCCATCACATGGGAAAAAACCTCACAGAGATAATCCCATTTTGAGACTTGAATATAATTCTACGATTGGAAACAGCAACAGACTATAGTTAAAAGGGAGAGGTTCCCAAACATTCAGTGGGACTTCAAGTAGGGTTGTTCCATTTGTTGATGGGGTCACAATACCAACATCTGATATACTTGGCATTTTTGTGATGCGGGTGGATTAATTTGAGCTGGTGGTAGTTTGAAAGAGGATAGCTTTTGTGAGAGGATTGTGGATCAGTGGGGTCTTAAGGAGAAAGTGTGGATGTGCTGGAGGGAGGATTGGGTGGATGTATATGTAGGAAGAAGAAGCTGAGGAGAATGAATGCATATTTTGGAGAGGGTATGGGGGGATCGAAGAGATGTGTCAGAAGGAAAAATGTTTTAGGGGTATGTGGTTCTTAGGAAGGAAAAGGCCAGGGCACTGAAAGATGTTTTGGAAGGGGAATAGGGTAGATCAGATGATATTTTGATGAGTAGATAGATACATTGGGCAAAGGAGTTTGGGGACAGATGGATCTTTAGGAAGGAGGAACTGGAAGAATGAATGACTGTTTTAGGAGGGACTGTGGGATAGGTGGATATTTGTGGGATAGGAATTAATGTTGGAGGGGAGGAGTTTGGGGAGCAGTGGGTTTGAAGGTTGAGGTAAATGTGCTTACCCTGTAGCCTCTCTTTAACTCTCTGTTTCTCTGCCTCTGAGACTGTGCTGAATGAGGTAGCTGAGCCTGGGTAGGTAGGAACTATTGCACTACCCAAGGAAATTCTGGCAGTGCCAAGCCAGGAGCTCTCTCACTGTTTCTGGTGTCCCACAGGGGAGTCCGGATCTCGGGACTGGCTCACAGCCTTCACTGTGGTACAGCCTGCAACACAAGCTGGCTTTCTCTTAAAGTAGGGGGTCGTTGCTCCCTTTCCAGCCAGGCTCACCCTGTCCCTCCCAGGCTTTCTTGCCTTTCCATGCACCATGGGGTCTAGCCTGCTCCTCTCATTGCACCTGGAGAAGACAGACTGTCCTCACTTCCACCTGGTACAAAGCAGAATGCTTGCTCCATCCCTTCTCCAGCTGCAACCCCAGAGAAGCAAGCCCTGTGACTCACGAGGCCTGGCTCACTCAACTGGGGATGGTGGGTGGAGTGTGAGGGATCAAGTCTCTCTTTAGTCCGGGATCCTCCGCACAGTGCAAGACAAGGGCACAAAAACTATATCTCTCTATATAATATGGGCACACTTGTTTGGCTTCACCCCCTGCCTGGCATTGCGTGAGCGCTGCTCCACCGGACTACAAGAACCTTCTTCTAGGCTCACTGCATCTCACCCTGCCTCAGCTGGCACTGGTGAGAGAATTCTTCCAATGCACAGGGCATTTCTCTCCTGACCACTGTGCTTCCTCCTGGGCTCCCTTCAATGTGACCTTCAGGAGAGATTGTGGGCCAAGAAATCAAGGTAGATAGGCTGCATCAAATGGGAGTCAGGAGAGAGCATTCTGTACCAGAGAGAAGAGTCCCATAAGGCAGATGTTGACCATGGACTGGAGGTTCCCCAACCCTGGCCTAGCTTGATTAAAAAAAAAAAACAGGACTGCCTAAATTCTTAATGGATAAGTCCATAAATGGGTTTGATTTAAGTTGGTCAGTGGATGAGATATCTGATCGTTGGGGGCTGGGGAAAAATAGCAGGAGATATATCACTCCATTACAGACTTTGTGTACTTCTCTGAAGCCACTGAAGCTGGCCGCTATCAGAGACAGGATGTGCCAGATGACCCATTAGTCTGACCCAGAATGGCGCTACTTAATAGTTTTATATTCATGAAGAAAGGTGGAGATAAGGTTGAACAGGCAACCTTAAATGTAATTTTCCAGACATCCTTTGAGTACTTAACATTGTATTAACACAATTTAATTTTAAAATACAAATCAGATTTTGTACCACCTAATGTGACATTAAAGAAGAAAATGTCAACTGCCACCAGGGAGTAAATATTCTGAGAAGTGACTTGTTGCTAGGTCATGGAGAAACACTGAGAACCTTGTTCGTTAATTTAACTGGCAACCTGTGTGAAAAGCAGAAGCCAACTGGAAAGGGGATAATTAACATGAACTATGAGATAAAGTATAGAGAACGTTTCTAGTTCTTTTGTCACTTGAGTCATACAAGAGTTTGGTCTCTATGCTGAAGCAGAAATTTGGTCACATGTAATTATTATGGGTGGATTGTGACACCCATACACCTACTTAGTTGTACTGTACATGCTGAATATTTCATCCTAAAACCACTTTCAAGCTTGCAAACTCCATTGACATAAATGAAAATACAGAAAAGCCTATCTTATTTATAGGTTTCTAATCTATATCTTTTCTTATTGTGGACATGATTTATGTCTCTGCTTCTTTGATGGGAGATACAAAAATAGTTGCTTGGCATTCATGAAGTGAAAACAGACATGGCAGTAGCCATCAATAGCCCACCTTAGCCTGGAACTCAGCTGCATGTTTCTTCTGTCACCACCAGATATTTGCCTGCATCTGATCCAAGGCAGACTACCAGCTGCTATGGGATGCGTTGAGTGGTGGCGGTCGGGGAGCACAGAAAACAGCTGATGGGGAGGACCCCAGGAGCACCTCCATGAGCTGTTTGGCAGGCCAGGTGTGTGCACCAAACAGTTGATGGGGAGGACCAAGGAGCACCCCCTATCAGCTGTTTGTCGGCAACTCTTGCTGAAGGCCCAGTCCTACTGAGCAGCATTGGCCCAGGTGTCCTGTCCCATGTAGATGGCTCCTTGGGCTGATCCAGAGCATGGAGGGACTTGACATCCCCCCCACCGAGGTTACGGCGGGAGGCTGCTTGTGTGAACGGTCCTACACACCAACCTGAGCAGTGGCGGCTGCAGTGGTTCACTCCAGGGTGGCCTGGAGAGGCGTCTTGCTACCGATTCACCTATGGTATTGATCAGCTTTCAGCACCAGCCCAGTCTTAGAATTTGTTTGGTCCATGGTGAAGATAAAATGCAGGGCCCCTGATGGCCTCTGCACATGGCCTATGGTCGTATCTTCCATAGGGGCCCTAAAGGTGGGAGTTGGGCCTGGAGCGGTCACCCCAGATCACACTGTGTAAGGCCAGTCCTGTTCAGCACACTCAGAATCCCCAAATCACCAGCCAAAAAAGCATGTCCCCTGAAGGTTCTTTTGTACTAAAGAGCTTTCAAGTGATTAAAGGATTAAGAACATAAGAACTGTCGAGCGAGCCAAGCCTATGGTCCATCTCCAGCATCCTGTCTCAAGAGTAGCCAGCACTAGATGCTTCAGAGGTGATGTATTAAAATACGAGCATATACCAAAATAGGGGAATGATCACACCCAGCTTCCAGAAGCCTTGCTGAATGAACGGACTGGTGCCACCTGCATTTTCAAGACTTCAAATCTGTAACATCTGTGCCCTTATACTTGTCCCAGGACAAATGAATATGTCAACCAGCAGTGCTTTCCTGTGTCCTTTTCAAAAGCCTCCCAAATTAATCTGTTCATTTACAATACTGTATCAAACAGTAAACAAGAGACAATATTAAAAATTACTTCATTTCCAAACCATTACTGCCGTATTGTGTAATAATAAGGTATTTGGTTAAGGGATTAAAATTTAGCTTTCTCTAAGCTATCCTAAAAAAATGAACCGTGGTAATATTAGTATTATTATTTTATTATAAGTGCTTATACCCCACATCCTCCTTCACATTGGCAGCTCAGAGCAGCAAAAAACACATCAAACAACATCAATAAAAATACATAAAGCTAAAACATTAAAATATCATAAATACCCAAAGGCAAGGTTACTAAAAGGCAAAAAAGGCAACCCCCCCACTCCCCTCTCCCTCCACGAAAGCCAGGTGGAACAACCAGGTCTTACAAGATTTTTGGAAAGAGGGGAGGTCCGGGGATAAACAGGCCTCCATTGGGAGGGAGTTCCACAGCCTGGGTGCGGCCACCGGGAACTCCCTCCCTGCCATCACCACCCGGGATACCTGGGGGATCTCAAATCGGGCGCCCCTGGCCAACTGTAGGGGCCACGATATGACCTGAGGCCTGAGGCGGTCTTGCAGATAAGCAGGACCCAAGCCATTTAGGGCTTTATAGGTCATCACCAACACCTTGAATTGGGCCCGGAATACTATAGGCAGTCAGTGCAGAGAGCAGAGCACAGGTGTAATGTACTCACGATGACCCATCCCCATTAGGAGACGGGCTGCCACATTCTGCACCAGCTGCAGCCTCCGGACCATCTTCAAAGGTAGCCCAACGTAGAGAGTGTTACAGTAGTCCAATGGAGAGGTAATGAAAGCATGGATGATGGTTGCCAGGTCCGCATCTGAGACATACAGCTGCAGCCATC